>OX439129.1:50897829-51060329 GCA_949318235.1 Ecdyonurus torrentis
TCTCTCTCTCTCTCTCTCTCTCTCTCTCTCTCTCTTACTGGCATACGTACGGATCTCATTATATGATAATTAATTTTAAATGTGGACGTCAATTTATCTTTTTTTTTTTTTTTTTTCATTTATTTATATTTTGTTGTATAAAAAGAGAAAATGTGTTCAATGTGATCTGTGAAGATTAATTTAAAACGTTTTAATTGTGATTAATTTAAGTTGATTGCTTTCTATATTTTCATTGCAACTATAGATTTCATTCTAAAACTTCACTAAATTACTTATCAAAATAAAACTAAGATCAGTTAAGTTAAGTTTAAGTTCACGATTTTTTGGAAGATTATTTTATTATATTGGAAGAAATGGAACACTTGCCATGAAATTTTTTTAAATTGATATAACATAATTATAATCACAATTTTTCCATAAGAAATGCATTAAAAATGTTTGAATTGATTTTAAATAGTTTGTTAATTGTCCATATTCAACAAAGTTTTAAATTTATAGTTATTTTCTGTATTTATTTTTTAAGTAAATTAAAAATAATCATTTTAATTTATTTTTTTTCATACATTTTATTATTGCGTCATTTTTTGTTATTGTTTACCCAGATCAACCAAAAATTACAAGCGTATTTAAAAATAAAAAATAAATAAACAAATGATAATTCCAGTTCCGCTTTTTTGTTGATTCCAGTGGCTACATTTTAAATATAATATGAAGAATTATTTTAAAAATTATAGTTTTGAATTATTATCAATGAATTGTTGAAAAATTATCAACCTGAATCAAAATTTTAGAATGCAATGTAATTCAAACATTCAATCGAAGATGTGACATATTTTTGTTTGGCTTTATGTCCCTGTCTTCATTTAACATGCTTTCTTATGAGGGAATTAAGCAGCTATAACTTTAGCTAGAATTATTTCTATATATATATGTTTTGCCTCTGGTTTAATGAGTCTCTATATTATATCTAAAAACGTATGGCAAAACAACGTCTTTCCAGCTAAAAGCTGCTTCCGGGGTGCTAAACCAATTAAAGAGCGTGTTATAAACCTACTAGCTAATCACAATTGACTTTACATAGTTAATTACACTGCATCCGCTCGAATTAGTATTGGCAGAATTGAAGTTTCTTATATAGTCATATAGTGTGTATATGCATGACGTCATACTGGATGCGATTCGACGCCATACTGGAGCAATTAACACATTGCTCAGCAAAATACAACCTTTATTTTAGCAATAGTTTCTTTGGAAAATGTTAGTTTTTATTATTATTTTTCTCGTATACTTGAAATTCAACCCCTTTACAACATCAATGCTCTTAATAAACTGGCAAAAATGTGTCATTTTTCCATACCATGCAGTCCCATGTTATTTAGTGCTCACATATGACGTTGACTTTGATATGAAAGCAAGCACTCTATACTTACTTACCTCCACATGTGCTCATGTAAAGACGGTCACAACTTGGCTTACCTGAAAACATAACAAACAAAATCGTGAGGGTTACAATTAAAAAATACAAAACAAAAATTACAGTTAGAGGTTTTTACAACAAAATAGAAAATATACCTCAAAGAAAATTTTACACATTTTCTTCCGAGAAAAAGAGATTTAGTTTTATATATATATATATAGTAGGAAAGTATGCAGCAGGGGTGGCTTGCCAAGGAGAAATTGTAATTGTTCAATATTTTGCTCTTCTACACTGAAAGAAAAAATAACGTAATTTATGCTGCATTTATGTTATTACAGCATAAATGTTGTAAGATTGTACCAGAAGAAATTGCTATACTGTATGACATAATATACAAAATATTTATGCTATGTAACATAGTTATTATGTAGTGTAGCATAAATTATGTTGTTATATTATACTGGAAGTTAGTTTTCATGATTATTATTTAGTATTTTTAAGTACATTTTTTTCAAATTAGAATATTGTATTTTTTTTATTTGCAAACTTTACTGCGCAAAATTGAAAAAGTTAAATTGTGAAAGGTTAAAAGGAATTCATTTTATGACATAAGTAAAAGGGGAAATATATATAATACAGTATATATTTTAAATTAATAATTATACTCTAGATAATAACAGTTATGCTATGCTATACAACAAAATTATTTCAATATAGCCATAAAATATGATGTTTAGAGGAATATATTATTGCTAAAATATTAGGCTAATTTTTACGTATTTATGGATTTTTTTCGTGATTTTTACACGTGTCTATAATAGACACTCCCTTTTATATTATGAGAGAGAGAGAGAGAGAGAGAGAGAGAGAGAGAGAGAGAGAGAGAGAGAGAGAGAGAGAGAGAGAGAGACTGATTTACCCCCTCTAATTGAAACTTTAAATAAAATTTTAAAATACTTGCATTGCATTGTTAAAAAATAGTAAAATGCCTTAAAAAAATTGTTTTTCAGATAATGATACTTTTTTTCCTTTTCCTTTTTTTTTTTTTTTTTTTGTAATAAATTTTAAATTATTCTTTGGTATCTATTAAATCTTGACCATAGAAAGAGAGAGAGAGAGAGAGAGAGAGAGAGAGAGAGAGAGAGAGAGAGAGAGAGAGAGAGAGAGTAAGAATGCAATACAAACAGTGAACGAAGGAAGGTATAAATAGTGAATCTGTTATGCACAACAATGTATAATCGTGAATTGCAAATAAACATGGTGCTGCACGTGCCCCCCACCCTCCTCGTCACCATAGCAACGTAACATACATACACTGTAAGCCAAGTAATATAGAATCTCGGTACATATACACTAAACTGGTTCCATGGTATGGGTCCAACTATATACATACATTACATACATACTTGCATAGGATATCATACATTTATATATTATAATTTATAATAAATATTATGCAACATATTATAAGAATGTATTGTACTATAGGATGCTTGCATTCGTATCAAAGTTGGCGCCATATGTTAGCACTAAATAACATGAGCATGAAATTACACATTTATGCTATAGTGACATAAATTTAGCATAAATTAGGCAATTAATTATTTTCGTGATGATTGTCTTTTAGTTTGGCTATATGTAGAAATAAATATTTATACTCGCGCATATTTATTGTAATCAACGTGTAGAAAATAAATTACGTAATTTATGCTATACATTGAACACTTGCTATATTGTAGAGCACAAATGTTGCTATTTTGTAATAACATAAGTAATTATGCTGAACATGTTAACTATTATGTTATGTAGTATAATCACTATACAATATAGCATAAATTATGATATGCATAAGTTTTGCTGCATTGAGTAATAGTTAAACCTCCACTGCATGGAAAGTATAAATTACGTACTTTATGCTGCATTTATGTCATTATAGCATAAATGATGTTAATTACATTAATAAAAATCAGTGAAAATTAGTAAATTATAAATTACTGAAAAACATTAATAATTATGCTACAACATAATATTTATTCTAGTATAGCATAATAGTGCTGCAATTGAGCTATATAGCATAATGATTATATGTATTTATTTTCATCCGCGTACAGCATAATTTATGCTATATTGTGTATAATAAATATGTTTTGATTCACACCATAACTATAATATAGCATAATTATTTATGCTGTTCCAACAATTATGCTATAATGACATAAATTTCAAGTTTCCGTGTTAAAGTGATGCAGTTTGAAAGTCACTGTTCGTTATACAGTGAATACCATGCTTGGTCACGCGACCCTATATAGTTCGATATCAAACGTAATAAATAATTTTTTATTACTAGAAATATATATATATATATTTTAAATTCTTTTAAATAAATAAATAAAAATTGAGGAATTTTAAGAGAGAAATTGTGGTATTTTATCAAAGTTATATTGAGGCAGCAGGAGAAATATTTTTGAATTATTTGACAGATTATCTAAATACTTTATCCATTAAAATTCAAATATTATGACGTCACAGTACTTCAAATATTTAATAAAAATTACAAATATTTAAAGTCTTTATGTGAATAAAGTCGACTTTTCCTTCTGTTATTATCCAACTTTGAGTCTTATTGCTCCTTGCTATATAATTATATATGAGCCGTGTAATGATATACATAAATAATAATTAAGTATAAATTAGAGAAGATAATACAAAATTTAAAAAAATGTTAAAATAATTGAGGCACGCGCGGACTTTTTGGAAATAAATGGTTACGAAATATAATATAGCCAGCGACTTTAAAACATTATTTCACTACTCGTACTGGAGTTGGTGTTTTTAGTCTTTAGCTCTATGTTTCAGCAATATTAATGCAGATTATTGATGGATTCATTGATTGATTCAATGATTCATTTATTTACTTCAAGTTCTTGTGCAATTAAAATTAAAAAAAATTGTATGGAAGCAAGTTCAAATCTGAAAATTGCAATTTTTACGCAATTAAATAGTTTGAAGTGGACTTTTCTAAAATTACGAAGAAAATAACAAAATTAAAAAGATTAAGTGTGTTGCTTCGAAAAATAAAAAATAAAAAAACAAAAATGCTGAGTACCACATTATTATTATTCTACGTATTAATAGGAATAGGCAAAATTTCATTTTTTTCCCTATTGTGGAGAAAAAATAAATACCTAATAATTAATATTTATTTAATTATGCTATAGCTCAATATGCAGCAACATCATAAAAACATAATTTATATGCTATATTGTATAGAGATTATACTTCATAACATAATAGTTATAACTATAAGATGTTCAGCATAATTACTTATGTTATTACAAAATAACAACATTTGTGTTCTACAATATAGCAATAAAACTAAAAAAAAAAAAAAAAAATGCATTACGAATTCTAACTTATTTGAGATAAACACTTTTGAGTTAAAATAGCTATTGTTAATAATTTGCTTTAAAAAATGCATTATTTTATCTGCTCATAATAGCTGAAAAGTATTTATCTGAAATAAGTTAGGATTTGTAACTGAAAAGTAATGCACACTTTTTTCAGTGAATTGTTCAATGCAGCATAAATTACATTACGTATATAACTTATTCTTTCGGTGTTGTTGCTGAATATTTATATTAATTTAGCCTCTCTCTCTCTCTCTCTCTCTCTCTCTCTCTCTCTCTCTCTCTCTCTCTCTCCCTTCCTTCCTTCCTCAAAATAAGATATTATTTGAATTTAAAAGTTCCATAACAAACAACTCGAGCTATCATAACCGTTTTTTTTTTTTTTTTTTTTCTTCCTCCCTTCTTCCCAACTGAACTCTGAAACAGTGTCTGTTAAAAATATCGTTACTGTACATAAAATACACCTTGGTCGCTTCGCTACATATACTTGACGTCAGTTAAATGTAGCAAGGTATGGTGGTGCCTTCATCATCGCAAGATCATCAGGTACTTCATAGATTCAATCGTGAAAATTATTTCAAGTATCTGAAGGCAGCCAGCATAACATGCGTGCGTGTGTCCACCAAATATAATAAATCTTACAAAGTTGTTCTCAAAATTTATGTATGTTTATATATATTTCAGTCTGCATAATAGGGTCTATGCATCCATGTTAAAGTCGATGCCATGTTGGATCACTCATTACTTGGGCCGCATAGGAAAATGACACATTGTGCCAGTTTAAAAATACTAAACTATATTTTTGTGAGCATTGATGCTGTTAATATGTTGAATTAGTATCTCAAGTATGTAGAAAAATAACAGTAATAAAAAATTAACCTATTTCTCAACCAAAAACGAAGATTGTACTATGTTGAGCAATGTTATTCATTACTCCAGTATGGCGTCAAAGCGCATTAAATATGACTTCATACACAAAAATACTGTAAAGCAGTTGAGTTATATTGATAGATCTCGTTTATAGTTCAATAATTATTATTTAGTTAATTTTTGATTCAGCAATAATTATGCTGTGCGGTAGAGTAATATTCATTGCAGCTATAGATCAAATTATTTCTTATACGACCAAAGAATTAATTTAATAATTTTGATTGTTTTATGTTCACAGAACTTCGAAAATTGTGGCAGCCAGATGCATAGAGGTGAGAAATGTGTGTGCCTTGGTACGAACCAACAACCCTTACATCTGCTCTCTCTCTCTCTCTCTCTCTATGGAATGCGGGTACTAAAATACAAAACACAGTTCCCACATATTTGGCACAAATATTTAAGTATGTATATTTCGTATTATTTCGTATAATTCTTGTCATACAAATTATTTGTTATTTATAATAAAGTCAATGCTATAAAAATTTACCCAAAATCATCAAAATTTAAGAACCTATAACAAATATAGATATAATATCTATATTTAATATGATACCATACCATACCATATATAAAAGAAAGGAATTATTTTTGAAATTTTATTAAAATTTATGAGAAAAATTCCATAAAAATTGGTGTATAATATGGTGACCCTATCATACCCTGAATATATGCAAAGGAAAAAAACAAAAAAAACAAAACAACAACAACAACATGTATTTGCATTGTATTTTAAAATTAACTAACATAGGTAGCTATTACTATATTAATTTTTAAATTGCATCATAAAGTTTTGAAGTTTTGAAGTTTTTTTTTTTTTTTTTTTTTTTTTTTTTTTAATTTTGAGATACAAAGTCTTCTAAATACAATACAACCCTTATTAAGTAACAATCACAGTTGTTTAAAATTATATCCAGGGATTGCAACCTCATCTCTAGTTATTGTTGTTGTGGTTTTCATTTTTGCAACAATCAATAAAAAAAAATTACTTTTGTTTAACAGTTAGTTAGCGTTGCAGCTTATACGGGGGTGAAAATAATAAAAAGAACCATCTGCAATGAATGGGTTTTAATTGTTGCTACGAATTTATGCCTAACGATATTTTCATAAGAAATGCATTTAAAATATTTTAAATATTTCCATCATTGCAAGTGATCCATTAAATATAGAGAATAGAAAATGTAAAAAAAAAAAAAAAAAAAAAAAAAAAACTTGGTTATTAGTGTTGATTGTAAACCATGTTTTCTTGCACCAAAAAATACGCATTACATTTTAAATAGCCAAAGTTGATCGTCATTTTAGTAGCAGAAAACATGCAGGATTTTCGAGCCCCCTGGAAGACAGTTTAGCCAGTTGGTACTAACATATATGTTAATACCTCTGCGATATCAAGTGTTAAATATTTATTGTTAAAATTCTGAGGATGGTATACGCTTGCAGAATATCCCATTAATTAATGCTCAATATTATATACAATAGGATATTCGTAAACCCTGTTTTTCGTACACCAAACCACAAAAAAAAGACGATCACCTAATGCTTTTTAAATGGAATTGCGCTTTTTTTTTTTTTTTTTTTTTTTTTTTTTTTTTTTTTTTTTTTTTTTTTTGAGCAAGGGAACAGGGTTTACGAACATCATTAATATTTATGTATTTCTTGCGTCAAATCTTAATATTCTTTAAATTTAAAATTTTTAAATATTCTTGCAACTGTATCATTAGACAAAGTGCCAACTTTTGTAAAATATTTATCAATTTCTTGTAACACAGTAAAATGACACTTTTATTATTATTATTATTTTTAATAATATATAACAAAATCTTTTTTGTGAGATGGTTTTGTAGGTTATAATATTGCTTAATATTTTAGTATTAAGTATATAGTGTAATACTTAATTACTGTAATTATTAAATTAAATCTAAAATTATTATATATGTTTACAAATTTACACAAATATATATATATTTTTTTTAAATTCCTCATATTTCATATTTCATATTTATTTTATTTATTATTATTATAATTTTTTATTATTATTTTAGTTATTTACTATACTATACTAAAATCTTTATAAGATTATGATACTCTTTATGCGCACATGAGAAAAAAATAACCATATTACGTACACTTCTCCCAATACTAGTCCGAGTGGATACAGTGTAATTAACTATGTAAAGTCAACTGTGATTGGCTAGTAGGTTTATAACACGCTCTCTAATTGGTTTAGCACTGCGGATACAGCTTTTGACGGAAACGACCGTGTTTTGGTCAGAGTGTAGCTCATTTTCAACAAAATTTATTCAAAACAGCACAATCTTTATGCTCTACTCCATATGCTGTTACAGCATAAATATTATGTTGTACAGCATAATTATTTATGTTGATCTAGTTACGCACACAGAAAAAAGTAACTAAAGAGTTACTGTTAATATTTTTTTATAATAAATGTGTTAGATATATACAAGTTTTTTAAGATCTAAAGAGCTAACTATTTACCATTGAATAAATTATGTTTATACTAACGAGTTACTGTTTAAACTTTTTTCAAACCAAATTACTGATTTCTAATGAAGAGTTACATCTATGTAACTGAAAAGTTTCTTAAATTTATGTTTTCCGTTCATTATTGATGCTATAATGACATAAATGCAACTTAAATTACGTAATTTTTTGTATTTTCGTGTGTTATTGTTATTTCAAAATAAAAAGACTGATGTTATATTAGCACGCATCACTTTGTGATCGGCATGCAAAATATTTGTGTAGTAAAGTCGGATGTTGGAGCCGCGAGAGACCTCGGCAATATTGGATAATTAACAGTGCAAATCCCTGCCGTATGTAGAAATAAATTTGTTTTAGAGTGAAAAACCGCGGGGTAGTGTTGGCCGCATGCAGCAATGAGGAACGTATATATATATATAGAGGGGGGAGGGGGTGGTTATCGGCCAGGCATAGAATATTGATTGAAAAAAAAATATATACATGTAGCCAATAATAATAAAACATGATCGGGTCAAATTATTAAACATTCAAATTGAGTTTTTTCAAAATAATTATGTAAATAATATTTTGTGTCATTATAAAAATATTTATTTTAAAGAAGGAAACAATTTTGTTAATAATTTTTTTTTGGTAATTTATCATTTAAATATAAATACGTAATAATTATGCTAGTTCAATGAAGCAATATTAATACGTATCAACATAATTTATACTATATAGTGATTGTAGCATAATAGTTGAGATGTTCAACATAATTACTTATACTAATGCCAATAAAACTTCTTTCCCGCCAAAATCTGCACCAGGAGTGTTAAACCAATCAGAGCGCGTTTTATAAACCTACTAGCCAATCACAGTTGACTTTACATAGTTAATTACACTGCATCCGTTCGAAATAGCATTGGGAAAATTTTATATTATTACATCTGTTATTACCTATGTACTCTATCTATACAATAGCAAAAAAAGCATATTATTATAAATTACATTATTTATTTTCCATGTTTACTGTACAACATAATTGTTGTGCTAAGCAGCATAACTAACACACGGAATTCTATATGAAAGTCCTGAAATATAAATCTACACTTCTCCCAATACTAGTTCGAGTGGATACAGTGTAATTAACTATGTAAAGTCAACTGTGATTGGCTAGTAGGTTTATTACACGCTTTCTGATTGGTTTAGCACCGCGGATACAGCTTTTGGCGGGAACGACCTTGTTTTGCGTGGCCGGAGTGTAAGCTATATAAAATGAGCCCATATTATACAGTATACTGCAAAATATAAATATATATGATAGTCTACCATCAATACTGAAATTTACATAATGATACATTATTTTAAAAAACTATATTGATATTTTTTTAAATAATATAAAGAAAATTATACTTTATCTAAATACTTTGATCCTAATTAAAAAATTGATGAAATTGATGTACTTATGTTTATCACACAATTAAATTTGGATCATTTTACTGACTAAATTGTGACATTCTGCATAAAGCAATGTTAATTGTTATAAATACAAGACGTTTTTGTAAATGAACTTAAATTAATGTAAAAAATATAAATAAATATATTTAATTAATGTAAATAATGACTAGACCAATGCTTGTTGAAACTTAAAATCTATCTATCAACTACCTATAGGTCAATAAAATTTCTTATTGTTATCAATATGACACTCTATAGACCCCTTGCACATCCTTGCGCTTCGTCGCCATGTTTCTGGTACCTAATGCATTGTCCAGCATAGGGGAAACATCATTTCTCCTAATTTTCCACATAAAAAGAGTTTATTTCAACTCAACGAATTTTTTTCATACTCTTTGTGCTTATTAAGAGCTAGAAATAAGGCTTTGATTAAGGTTTCAAGCTTCTTTTGCTATTAAAAAAATAAAAATGACGTTTTTCCTAAGCTGGCCTATGTATTCCTGACCAACAAAATAGTGACTCTTAAATATGAGTGCAACCGGTCTATGAAAATGACAATAGGCGTAGACAAATCAAGACAGCCTATAAGTATTATGTTCTGTCAGGCAAAAATACACGAGTAATTAAAAATACAATAACCTCAATTGTATTGTTATATAATATATAATTTTTGATTTTGGTCTATAAAAACCAAAGACTCGATCTATTAATAAAAACTTAATTGTTTGTTGTATTTCAATAATATGGTCAAAGAAACAAAACAAAATAATTAAAAATTAAATAAAGATTTTTATCAATGATGACTGCTTGATGAATGTTATATCCGAGGCAGGTGAAAATATATATCGGTGATTGCTGCGAGGGTTCTCCGGTAACATGTTGATCCAGTTTCTCGGACTTTGCTTATACGTATGTAATATGTGTTAGCCACACACACACTGGACTAACTAGCATTCCGAGGTCATGTGACCTGGTTGTGACGTCACCACTTTCTGCCTCATAATTTACTTACCTCTCTCTCTCTCTCTCTCTCTCTCTCTCTCTCTCTCTCTCTCTCTCTCTCTTATTTATTTGCAACATCTGCCGCCCGCGAAATGTATACCTGCACATTTTCCTGCCTATAACTCGCTATTTCTATGCCTTTTTTCTAATTTAAAACTTTTCTATTTCTTTTATAATGTTAATTTTGACAAGAATGTTTTTGGAATGTACAAAAATTGAATTAAATGAAAAAAAGAAAAAAAGATGCTACACGGACAAAAATAAGCACGTAATAATTATGCTAACTTATTTTATGATTATGCTAACTTATTGTCCTATGCTCACAGAAAATATAAATTACGTAACTTATGCTGAATTTATGCTATTACAGCGTAAATGATGCTAAATTATAGCAACATAAATAAGTATGCTCTATAATGTTTATGCTATATAACATTGTTATTATGCAGCATAAGTTATGCTGTATTGAACAAATGTGCTAAAAATGAGCTAGCATAATTATCACGCTTTTTTTTTTGTCTGTGCTACACTTCACAATAATAACTATGTTATATAGCATAAATATTATGTTGTACAGCATAATGATTTTTTTGTTCTTATTTAGCATCATTTATGCTATGTTATAAATGTAGCATATTCTTTTCGTGATGATATTTAGCTTTTTTATATTATTCAAAACTATTCTATTTCTTTTATATTGTTAAAGAGAAATTTCAGGGGTTACAACATAGCTTCTTCAATGTTAGATAATGAGAAGAACTGCGTTCATAAACTCACATATGATGACCCAAAGCCCTTCCGTAGCCCTGCAAACTCGTGATCATCCTGCAAGATATGCAACCTGTCTTGTATCTTTTACGTCATAGTTACGACTTTACTACTGACAATGTTGTAGCGGGTTGCATATCTTGTAGGATGAGCGCAAGTTTGAGGGGCTACCATATATGTGGCTACGGAAGGGCGTTGGGTCATCATATGTGAGTCAATGAACAAACAGTTCATCTCATTATCTAACATTGAAAAAGCCATCTTGTAACCCCTGAACTTTCTCTTCTTTTTTTTACAATGCTTATTTAATTTAATATTTTTTTAATGTACAAAATTTGAATTAAAATTTGGATTCTAAAACAATTTCTTTTCAATACAAAATATTATCCAGCTATATGGAAGTGACATTGAATTATATATTTTATTTTACTGTAATTATTTCATGTGAAAGACAAGTTTATATTAGTAAATGATTAAATGTCAATAAAATAATCTATTCATAGACCAACTTGATAATAATTGTGTTTTAGTTTTAATAAAATCTCTTTCTCTGCAAAGTGTTGAGTTAGAAATATTACAAATAAATAAGCGTTTGACTTTATCCTCTTTGGAAAATATTTGGAAATATTTTCATGAATTTTGATGTTTGTAGTATTGTGAAAGTTTTCGTAAAAACTAAATGAAAAAAAAAATCATGAAATTGAAGTTATCCTCTCTCTATCTTTTCTTAATATATTAAAAAAATTTGCAAATAATAATAATAAATGGATATAATATTTATAGGGTGCATTTTCAGCACAATTTGTTCAATATATAGCATAATTTATAATATGGTATACTGCATAATAACTATGTTACATATATAGCATAAATATTATATTAAATATCATGATTATGTAAACTGTACTAATTAACAATATTTATGCTATAGTGACATAAACGCAGCATAAATTACTTATGTGAATGAAACACATCTCAAACCTCAACCAAAACTTGATACAAACACTTTAAGTTTTAAATTTTAATTTACACAATCAAAGTTAATCAATTTGTCTTTTTTGTTATTGAATTCTCGTCATTTACTGTAATTATGAAAATAATTAATAATTTTCAATTCTTGAGAGCTGAAAAGAGGCAGAGATTTTCTTTGTTACAATAATATAATATTTCCAATAACGAGAAACCCTAACATGTTATTCTGCTGCTGCCAGATATAGCTGCTGCATATAACTTGCCTTTGTTGATACTTATATATAAATATGATATAAGGCTTCTATAAGTCAACCAAATAAAAAACATCTTAACAATCTCAAGAAATCAAATAAATAAAACAATTATCTGCAGTAATTAATTTTCTCTTTACTAATAAGAATGGGGGTGGGGGGAATGTTGTATACTTACGATTGTGATAACCCACAATAAGAATAAAAAAAATAGGGTTTATTTTATTGGTACAAAGAGAACAGCGTCCTCAATCAATATATTGCTCCACATCAGGACCATCTTAATTTTATACCTTATATTTATATAATGTTGTCCCTATTTAGAAGGTGCCTGCTCCACATACATGTCCATTTTAGTCCCAGAATTTAAAAAAAAATAAAAATCAGTGTCGTAAATTTTAACCACCTTTTTGTGCGGCTCTCAGCATGACAAAAATATGTCACAAAAGTTTTCTTACTTTTGCGGACCCCTAACCCAATCTAGAATGCTCAAAATAGCTTTTAAAAAACGTCTAAATTCAGGGGCGTTTTCTGGTCCAGTTTTTGAACTTTTATCTCAATTTGTTCGATTTTTTTCGATTCCCCCCCCCCCTATTTTTTTATTAAATTATCTGATGTACGCTGTCCACTGTATACTGGGACTGAAGAGAATAGACAGAACACTATTTTGTAATAACGTAAGTGATGATGATTGTGATGAACACCTCAACTATTATGCTATAGTATAATTACTATTACAATAACCATGTAGTTATGCATGAATATTCTTGTTGTTGCATTCAACTATTGCATAATTATTACGTAATTATTTCTATCCATATAATAGACAACTTGACTGCCATTTTTTTATTGTCTTAAAAAATTCTTCAAGAAAAAGGAATAATATTAGTATAAAAATTCTTAAAAAATACTCCTCGATTTAAAATAATTTTTGAAATTCAAATTT
Source organism: Ecdyonurus torrentis (assembly GCA_949318235.1). NCBI lineage: Eukaryota > Metazoa > Arthropoda > Insecta > Ephemeroptera > Heptageniidae > Ecdyonurus > Ecdyonurus torrentis. The sequence goes on from OX439129.1 coordinate 50,911,459, forward strand.
TATTTCAAGTAAAGCCATTATGCCAAAAAATGGTTCGCGTTTTTTTTTTTTTTTTTTTTTTTTTTTTTTTTAATTGTTGAAATCATTCTGACGAGTTTGCACCCACTGGACCTTTTTTTTTCCAGTGGACGAATTAAAAAAAAAAAGTTGTTGAAGAAAATACAACTTTTTTAAAAAATTCGGCAGCTGTAAAAAATTATCGAGTGGGTGCGAACTCGTCAGAACAATTTCAACAATTAAAAAAACAAAAGAAATGCAAACCATCTTTCGGCGTAATGTCCACCGTCTCGCTTGAAATAAATGTCAAAAATAATTTTAAATAATTTGAAGGAACATTTTTTAAGAAGTTTTATTTATATACCTATACACCAATATTATTAATTTTTCTTTGAAAATTTTGTAAGACCATAAAAAAATGGCATGCAAGTTGTCTATTATAGTATTAAAAGTTAATGACAAATATTGTGAGTTTTGTTGCAAGTTCTAAATTCAAAATAATAAATTGAAATAATATAAATTATGAGTTAACATCATACAAGTTACGATCCAGTTTATTTATTAAATTTTTTAAATTAAATTATACCGTTAGAAGAACTTGAATACATGAGAATATTCACTCAAGTCTTTGCTCTCAAATCTGGATATTTTGTTTTTATTTTCCAAAATTTGAAGACAATTTTGCTGAATGAGTTAATTAGTATATATTTTATGTTCTCGCTAATTAAGTTGTTGATCATCTTATGTACAAGATGTTTCTTATTTAATAATTAACGCGAGAGTAAAATTATCATATTTGTGAAGAAAGGAGTTTGATGTTCGCTTTATTAAAATAATTTTCTCGTCGTTTTGTATTATAGGGTCTATGCATTTCATGTTAAAGTCAACACCATGTTGGATCATTTAATACCATGGGTGGTATAGGAAAATAACTCATTTTGCCAGTTTAAAAACCCTATCAATATTTTTGAGAGCATCGATGCTGTAAATATGTTGAATTAGTATATGTGAGAAAAATAAAAATTACAAAAAATTAAACGATTTCCCAAAGAAAATTGCCTAAAACGAAGTTTTGTCCTATGCTGAACAATGTTATTTAACTACTCCAGTATGGCCTCCAAGCGAATTAAATATGACGTCATGCGCATACACTCTATAGTGTAGGCTAGGTGAATACTGCGCCGTGGGTTCTTCATATTTAAATATTGCTTCAGGTTCTCAAGTGTTAGGAGCAAGTATAAGAAATACACTCAGAAAACAAATTCTTCACGCACAAATGTTAAGAGAGTAGAGAGAAACCGTTGATTGTGCACGGGTGTATTGCCACTAAATATTTTCAGACTGGTAGAGGCTAGTGTCGATGTAAGTATGATGAGTATACCAGTAATATACTGTATGGCTATACTATTATGGTATTATGCACGTACAAAAATATAAATAATAATTATGCTAGCTCAACGCAGCAACATTTATGCTATATAGTGATTATACTACATAGCATAATAGTTAAGATGTTCAGCAAAATTGTTCTATAATAAAAAAATAATAATGTAACTGACATAAACGTAAAATAAATTACATAATCTATTTTTACGTCAAAAATAAACTGAAATCACATTTGATATTGTTAAAAATTTGCAAAACTTTTAAGATATTTTGAACACACACATAATTGAAATAATAATTAAAAATACATTTATATAATTTGAAATTATCTCATTTCATTTTGTATGTGTTTATGCAAGTAGTGTGTGAGACAGGCAGACAGACATAGAGCCTATATGTCCGCTGACATTGCATGCAGATGAAACTCGAGTTCTCTCTCTCTCTCTCTCTGTCTCTCTCTCTCTCTCACACACACACATACACTGGCTGCCGATACGTCTTATTATTTTGCTACAAAGTAACAACTGAAGAAAGTGAGTGACATGCTTAAAGTCAAACTCTATACTACATATCAAATATCAATCTCTCAAACACATAAGAACCAAATTCCAATATAAAATCAATATTTTATTAAACCTTATTCACATTAGAGAGATTTTGCTTGATGTAATATTATTTAAAACCACGCAGATCTTGGATAACCCGCAGATTGGCTTGAGATGAAAATGTTTGGTTTTAACGTTTGTGTGTCGACCGCAGTCATCGCGTCGCAGCTTGGTCACATGTCACATATAAATATTAAATATATTTACATAGATCATAATATGTTATATCATATACATGCATAGCAATTCAGCAACTGTGTTACAGGGCTCATGAAGTCATACTAAATGCGCTTTGACGCCATATTGTAGCAATGAAAAAAATGCTCAGCGTAGGACAAACGTCTTATTTTTTTTTTCTATATGAGAAATAAAAGGATAGAAATAGAACGAGAGAAATTAGAGCACCGTGTATTAAAAGATAATTAAAAGCGAAGTTCTCTAATTTTGATAGTTAATGGGATAGGGATTCAAATTAATTCACCATCATTGCTAGGACGTTTTTTTATAAAAAGAAATTAAAAAACATCCTAGCAATGCTGGTGAATTAATTTGAATCCTTATCCCATTATCTATCAAAATTAGAGAACTTCGCTTTGCATTATCTTTCCACACACGGTGCTCTAATTTATCTACTTCTATTTCTGTCCTATTATTTAAGTATAGCATTAACCGCGATGGGTTTTTTCATACATTTATATATGAGAAATAAGTTTTTTTTCTTGTTATCATTATTTTTTTCACATTTTGAAAAACTAATGCTCTCAAAAATATTGCTTATGGTATTTTTAAACTGGAAAAGTTTGTACTTTTTCCATATACTGATCCATGCTATTCGTATTTAGTGATCTAACTATTTTGTCTTTTGCTCTGCTTTGTATGCGACTGCAAACAAAAATTTGAGCATATCATATAGAGAAAATATTACAGTCAGGTAGCTTATATAATGTAGATCAGTGACTGTACTTTATACCATATTATCTGTACTATATAAGCCAAATGTCGCAACCAATGTTGAGAAAAAATTTCATAAAAAAAAGGGGAAATCAATTTTCAAAATAATTTAAAATTATTTAATTAAAAAATAATTTAATAGAAAATTTAAATATCATGACTCATGGCAAATTTTTACAATAAAAAAAAAACATGGACCACCACTTGCAATGAAATGTTTTGAATTGTTGCAACGTGTATAAGTGAAAACAATCTTTATACATAAGAAATGCCTTAAGAATATTTCAAATTATTTTTATTTAAATAGTTCATTCATTGCAAGTGGTCCAATAACATTTGTTGCTACTTTCAAGCAAATAACAATAAACTATAAATAATATGAATTTTTTGTTATATATGTTCGGGAAAAAATACGTATAGTTCAATGCAGCAACATTTATGCATAACAACATACATAATATTGGTTCAGCATAATTTCTGCAAAAATAGCAGCATGCTATTACAAATATAGCAACATTTGTTCTCTAGTAATTGATCAAAAGATATAGCAATTATTGTTCTAATGGAGCATAATATGTAATTTATTTGTCAAATGTCACAATAATTTTTACTTTAATTCTTCTCTGCATTTGAAATGTATTCCATGTTTCTGGAAACTAATAAGTATTTAATTTTTAATAATTATTTAAGGCTTTATTTAGATGGCTTGTATCTCAAAAGAAAACTTTTCCTATAACTTATCATTTTATCATGATGAAATTTGAAGTTAATAGTAATAAAATAAATAGTAATAGTGATAAAATTTTCAGAACCAGTGACCATCAGATAAGAGAGAAAATAATTACTGAAATTAACTTGGGGTCTTATGTGACCAAAACTTCAAAAAATTATAAAATTCAAAATCTTCAAAACTTTTTTTTTTTTTTTTTTTTTTTTTTTTTTTTGAAGATACCTTATCCTCAAGGTTTATACAGAGACTCTCTTGCCTTATCCTAATGTATCACTTTCTGATTTTTCTTTCTTTACGACTTTTTAGTCAAATCCCGCAGCAGATGATTTCCCGCCTTAATCGTGTGAATAATTAAAAATAATAATTAATTCTTTTGTGAATTTATTTTGATTATTTTTAAAAGTCACGAGAAGAGGTGATATATTAAAATGTATTGCAAAAAAAAAAAAAAAAAAAAAAAAAAAAAAAAAAAAAAACATGCATCTATAGTTCATTATAGGTAAGTATAGATAGTAACTGCAAAATATCTGCGCGTTTTCAAAGTTATGGTGAAAAAAAAAATCACACTTGTAGTAAACACAAATAATTATTATTGAATAAATTAGAATAAATGAATTAATTAAATTAGAATATAAAATGATATAATATGTCAAATTTTAAAAATAAAATCTACAATTTTTTTTTTTTAAGTATTACTCATCGATAGCTAGGTTTTTAATATTCATCACAACATAGGGTATATGCGCAATGACGTCATATTTATTACGCTTTAACGCCATACTGGAGCAATGAATAACATTGCTCAGCATAGGACAAACGTTGTTTTTAGCTATTTTCTTTTGAAAACCGGTTAATTTTTTGTAATTATTATTTGTCTTACATATATACTTGAGACTTGAGATACTAATTCAACCTATTAAAAGCATCAATGCTCTAAAATAATAATAATAATAATAATAAGCATTTTAAACTGGCAAAATGAGTCATTTTCTTACGCATGGCCCATGTTATTGTGCGACCGAACATGGAGTCGATTTTAATATGAATTCATACTTCATACACTCTATAGAAAACTAATTTTGAGTCTATATTGTAATGACTTTTAATTTGCAACTTCATTTTTTTTTTTTTTTTTTACATTTTTGCACTGAGAAAACAAATGTTTACTCACAACGCTCGAGTGTATTGTCACTTAATATACAATCTTGTAGAGGCTACAGTGTCGATGTAAGTATGAGGAGTATACAAAAGATACACGAGTTCTCCGTAAATACTCTCTACCACATTTCACTAGTAGACAGTACCCATGCACTATATTAATAGTAGTGGGTAAACATTTTAAACGCTTAATTTTAGAATTGAGATTTGAATTTTAGTAAATGTTATATAGGTAATTTCTATGTATTATATTGTGAATATTGTGATGTATGCACATGATTGTTCAGGGACAATGTTATAGTGCGACTAAACTACTATAGTCTCTACTACTTTGTAATCTTTGTGTTTTTATCAAATATTTTAGTGTCACAAATTTTAAAATAAAATATTTATGTGTAAATTTATAAAAATAACAAAATTGCATTGAAAAAAAAAAAAAAAAAAAAAAAAAGGATTGAAAAGCGCGCATGCAAACCAAACTCATCAATAAATATGAAAATGATGAAACAGCTTTTTCTATTCATTGGATTTTTTCAAAAAAAAAAAAAAAAAAAAAAAAAGAGGTAACGTATTTTATTACACGAAGTCACCAGGGAGGGAACGATGTAAAGTAGCGGGATGGCAGCGCGCGCTCGCTAGCTCAGTGCACTCTCCATCCGCGGGGTGTTTTATTTACTACATGCATGTGCTTTACCTTTACCTTTTTTTTACTTTTTTTTTTTTTTAACAAAATACAAACACTGTGATTTTTAGTGCGTGGCTCGCGAGAGATGGAAGGGGATGCGTAATGTTATACACTCAATAATATAATAATTCCAATTTTATTCATCTCTCTTTTTGTTTTCATGTCATTTGTATTCTTTAATTAAAATTTCAATTGTATTTTTTTATTATTTGTAATTTATACTCAAACACAATAATTGCAAATTAATTTTCTACAATTTAAATTAACAATAAACATAAAGAATCAATTATATCGAATTTGGAAACTTTTTTTATTTTTATTTTATTTTTACTATACAGTAATATACTATAATAGCAAAAATAAATGTTATTATTTAATAAAATAATAATAACAAAGAACAAAACAGTACAGAAAAAAAGAAAGAAAAAGACAAATATTTTCACATATTGTCCACTTATAGCCTTCACTGCTTCAAGGAAATTGGTCTCTCTCTCTCTCTCTCTCTCTCTCTCTCTCTCTCTCTCTCTCTCTCTCTCTCTCTCTCTCTCTCTCTCTCTCTCTCTCTCTCTCTCTCTCTCTCTCTCGCTTACAGAACAATAAACACAAATAAAAAAAAAACTTTTAGCAAAACTTCATTAGAATTCAATTCAAACCTATATTTAAGCGAAATGTAAGGCAAGATCCATCCTGGTCGCGGCAAAAGGTCTCATCTCCAGTGATCAGCAATTTGACAAAGCTCCTATCTCAATTGATTATGCCGTAACATTTGCACTGTAGATAGGGCCTTTAATGGTATTCTGATCACTGGAGATAATACCTTTTGCTTCGACCAGGACGTCGTTTGAAATCACTTACATAAATTTTTACATACTTTTGAAAACACGCAATATATTTATTATTTACGCATCAGTCTATTCATATTTTTTCTTGGATAAAATCTGAATCATATATAGTTATATAACTTATATTATGTATACTGCAACACTTATTTATTAAGTATATTTTGAGGATGATATTACAAAATTGCAATAATGCATTCTCATTCAATCGACATCTGCATTTATTTATTTATTATTTATTTTTTTTTATAAAGACGATTATTTAATTTCTTGTACAGTACCGTGTGTAGCGTACGTACAGTTTTACCTTGTATCCTGCAAGCTAGGCAAATTGTCGGACCAATACGTACTGCAGGTTGCATACATTGCACAGTGACAGGGGCCAAAACTTAGCGTCTTGGTTTGTTTGTTTGTTTGTTTGTTCATTCATTCATTCATTCATTCATTCATTCATTCATTCATTCATTCATTCATTCATTCATTCATTCATTCATTCATTCATTCATTCATTCATTCATTCATTCATTCATTCATTCATTCATTCATTCATTCATTCATTCATTCATTCATTCATTCATTCATTCATTCATTCATTCATTCATTCATTCATTCATTAGCTCATATGATAACTTTAAACTGACATTTGTTCCCTATACAAATTACTGAAAAGTATAATATACCAAACTATACACCAAACATTTGCTCCAAAACAATGCTGTAAAATCTGAAGTTTCACAAATTATTTTGCTTTTATTTTTCGTTTCCAAACTTTGTGCTTTCAATCAACGTATCATAAAAAATAAAAAAATGTTTCTTGAACTAAAAACCTTGCTTTATGATTGATTTTGATCGATATTCGTATTTTTTTACATTACAAATCTTCAATAATGTGAAACGTGCGAAGTATTTTGCTTGCTCGCTCTTTGCCTGCCTGCCTGCCTTACGTCGTTCATTACTCTCTCTCTCTCTCTCTCTCTCTCTCTCTCTCTCTCAGTGCACGTATTGCAAACCGCAGTCACCGAAGCATGCACACCGCCTCAAAGTGACTCTCACTCTCTAAATATCAAAGATGCACGAAAACTTCAACTGTGACGTAACAAATCAAGTTTCAGTCTCGCAGTTTGTGACTAAACTTTACAGAACAATTGTTTAAGTAGCCAATTCACTTTAAAAAAAATTATAATAAAATAATAATAAAATGTAAAGATTAATATGGTTTCATATAGGCAAAATAACAACCGCCATAAGCTGCAACGCTAATTAACTAGCTAAACCGTAGTTAAGTTGTTATTTTAATTGCTGCAACAGTTGAAAAAAATATAACTATATAAGTTTTAACTAGAGGTTGCAGTTTACGGACCCTAGATTAAGTTTAATAGTATATCATAACTTTTTGAGACCAAGCAATATGGGTGCGTACGTGAAGTGTGAGAGCACAACACGTTGCACGATGTATGTTTACATGCATTCCATGACAACGCACTGCATTCGGGAGGTGCATGATCAATGTGATTGCACCAACCAGCCTGCCTATCAATGGTTTCTCTAGGCTGTCATGGCGAATGCCAGGCTGTGTACTTACTTAGGCCGTGTGTGCTTTTCCATTGATTGGAAAGTCCTTACCTGCGTCGATAAGACAATGTCTTGACTGGGACTGGTGTAGCACGATAACACAATATGGCAAGCAAATAAAAATAATAATAAAAAAAAACGTATGAAAATTATGCTGACTAATTTTTAGCAAAACTTGTTTAATACAGCATAATTTATGCTATACTGCATAAAAACAAAGTAACATAGCATAAATATTAAATCGTGAGGCACAATTTATGTTGTTCTAATTTAGCAACATTTATGCTATAATGACATAAACCTAGCATAAATTACGTTATATTTCCGTGTACAACTAATTTTTTTATTATTCATATTTAAAAATATTGGTAAATTATTTTAAAAGTTTGTAGCAAAATTATTTTCTATATATTGATAAACTATATCAAAAAAAATTAAAGGCAGGAAGTAAATAAAAACAAAATGCATTTTTAATATTTTGAAATAATTATGAACTACGACGTTTTCCAATATTTCTAATCACTAAACATATAATTTGAAATGGAAAATGTTTTATAGTCAAATTGAGCTATAAAAAATATCAATTTTAAATATAGAAAAGTGATAAACATAATGTGGTATGGCAAGCATAGTAATTATATAGGCAAAGTTAGGATGCATGTAAAGATAGAGCAAAATATAAAACTCGACTACATCAAACTTAGCTGATAATGCACTAATAACATAAAAACAGCACAATTGTTATATAGAACAAAATCAATTAATTTTTATCACAACAACATTTTCGATTTCCGGTACCTACACTCAGAGAGCAAAAGTGTAGTAACATGGTAATGAAATCATTACCAAAGCAGTCACAAAGTTGTCAGTGCAAAGCTAAATCTTGTATCCGTAAAAATGATAACTACAGGTGAAGTAGCTATCCAGGTAGTACAAAGGTAAAACTTTTGTATATAAAAATGATAACTACAGGTGAAGTATCTAGTCTGGTATTACAAAGCTAAATCTTATGAAAAAATGATAACTATGTACAAGTGAAGTAGCTAGCCAGGTAGTAAAAAGGTAAATCTCTACCGGGATGAATAAATTAAGTAATTAATGCTGCATTTGGTTATTTTTTTATTTAGCATAAATAGTGCTAAATTTTAACAGCATAAATATTTATGCTGTAAAATAAAGATCAAAAAAATACTTGTTGCCAAAATTGTGGAATGAAATTCCATCTAATTTAAAGAATTTCAGTAATAAAAATAATATGAAAAAAAAAAACATCAAAAAACATTTTTTGGAAAATTTATAAATATTTTTTCTTAAGTTTAGTCTTGTTTGTTTTGTTTTGTTGTGTTTCTATTAGCAGGAAAAATAATAGATATTTGCTTTTTTTTGTGTGTGTGTTATTTTCAATTTTTTTTCTCTCTTTATTTTCTTTATTCATTGTGTAAAATAAATAATATCAAAAAAGAAGACATTTTAATACCTATATATATGTTGAACCGACCGATAAGGCTTTGCCTTGGTTGGATTGTTGTAATATTGTGTTTCAAAAAAAAATAATAATAAAAAAAAAAAAAAAAAAAAAAAAATTAACCCCTGTACGCTGCAACGCTAACTAGTTAAACTATAGTTAAGTTGTTATTTTGATTGTTGCGACAATTAAATAAAGATAATTAAGGTCTAAGGTTTAACTAGAGGTTCAGCTTACAGCCCTTAATGCTTTGTAATATAGTTATTATGAAGTATAGCATAAATTATGCTGTATTGAACAAATTGTGCTGAAAATGAGCTAGCATAATTATTACGTGGTTATTTTTGCACTTGTGATATATACAAATGATAACTACAGGTGAAGTAGGTATTCAGGTAGTACAAAGGTAAATCTTATATAAAAATGACAACTACAGGTGAAGTAGCTAGCCAGGTAGTACAACGGAAGTAGTAATTATAAATTTACCTGAATTGGTTTACAAATGTAAAAACACTAAATATTTTTTCTTGGTGTAAAATTCCTGTTTTTTTTTAATGTTTGATGTAAAAAATAATAATAATAATTAAAATTTTCATTACCACGTTATTATAATAATAATAAAATCTCATTAAAAAAATATTTTTATGCTGTTTTTTTTTTTTTTTTTTGGTAAGAATTAAGTTATTATAGAGACAAGGTGTTTTTCCACGTGGATTTTATTCTTTTCTTATAACTGGAAGCAAAGGCGGTAGAGAGAACTTTAGTCTTATTGCGCCCTAATTTGCAAGCACACGGGTCCGTCCGTCACCTCACAAAATACGTCAAGTCTCATTACCAAGTTCTTTACCTTGCTTGCCAGCATGCAAACACTATAGCACCAAGGTAAGTAAATACGGCAGGTAAATCAAACATAATTTTGATAGTAAATTCTTTGATTTATTTTATTCTGGAAGTTTTATTTTATTGCCCATTTGATCAATGTAATTTTAACCCGCAATACACGTCTCCAGCTGACCAGTATACTTTGCATGGGACTCCTCTTTGGATTACTTACTTACATTAACTATAACTCTCTCTCTCTCTCTCTCTCCGGCTATACAAAATTTGCACTTATGGCGGCAAATCTTTGCAAGGTAATTTTTAAACTAACAACAAAAAAGAAGAAAAAAAAAAACTTGGTATAACAATGGTATAGAAGTAAACAAAAGATCGAGTTCGTTATTTCGCACTAAATCAACGGTGTTATATTTTATAATGAAATTTATTTATCATAATTTAAACAAACACCTTTTCATTGCTATACTGCACGTTTATTCAGCAAGTAATTTTTTAAAATTTTGATGTGCTTTGAATACAGGCCGTGTATATTAGTGTGAACTATTGGTGCTGTAATATTTCAGAGAATAAATTACGTAATTTATGTTACATTGAATAATTGCTATATTGTAGCACAAATGTTGCTATTTTATATAACATAAGTACTTATTATGCTGAACATCTTTAATTATTATGCTATCATTGCTATGTAGTATATTTGCTATACAATATATAGCATAAACTATGATATGATGCATTGAGCTAGCATTTCAGTATTGTTACGTATTTAATTTTGTAAGTATGGAGATTTATAGTTTTGTAGTGGTGAAAAATAATTTTGCTGTACAACAAAATTGATACAACTCGACAAAACCATTTCTATTATAAATCTCACAAGCTTGGGTTTATCCTGGTGCTTGGAGTTTATTCTGTTACAACAACTTTTCAAATTTTTGTATCAATGTTCACCTCATTTTTAATTCAATTAAAATTTCACTATATTTATCACAAGAAATAATAAATCTTTATTGAGCCAGGCAGTTGAGAGTAACATGGATTGTTACAACAAGAGTTCGTCTTGTCATTATTTACAATTAAAAAATATATTAATAATAAATGAATTCATTTTTATCTATTTACATTAATTTAAGTTTATTTTCAAACATCTTGTCTAATTAACAATGCTTTATGCAGAATGCAGAATGTCACAATTTTGCCAGTAAAAGGTTCCAAATTTGAGTGTTATTATAAGTACTGTACATCAATTTTTAAATAAGGACCAAAGTATTCAGATAAAGTATAATATTCTTTACATATTAAAAAAATTCAATAGCTTTTGAAATAAGTATCATTATTAAACGAGGCACTTCTTTATGCTTATACGGTTTATAGCGTCTGAGTTTGTTTGTCTGAGTTTTCTTATATTTTTATGATTTTTGTTAATAGTTTTGCAAAAAGAAACAATGATCTAGTAAGATAATGCATAATTGTATGTATTATTAAACTGTAAGACGAAAGAAACGAATAAATTTTTTTAATATCTGTCGCAACGTTTGAGTTTGTTGTCTCAATTATTATATATAAAGATAACAGAAAGTGCATCATGATTAGAAAAATTAAGATTTGAATTATATAAATTTAATTTAAATCCGTAGAAATGTGACCAAATTATTTCTGTATTGTTGAAAACCTTACTTAAATAGCATGCAGTTAAATTGCAATCGTGACCTAAAACAACGTAAAAAATTCTGTAAATTTCTTATAAGGCTATAGGGTGTATCCGCATGACGTCATATTTAATGCGCTTGGAGGCCATACTGGAGTAATGATTAACATTGCTCAGCATAGGACAAACTTCGATTATTATTTTGGGGGGGGGGGGGAGAAAAATCAGTTAATTTTTTATTACTATTATTTTTCTCACATATATACTTGAGATACTAATTCAAACTATTAACAGCATCAATGCTCTCAAATATAGTGCAGAGTATTTTTGAACTGTCAAAATGAGTCATTTTCCATGTTATTGAGTGATCCAACATTGCATCGACATTAACATGAATGCATACAGCCTATAGATTACTTATGAGATGAGGCTAGAAGGGTCCTGATGAATACGGTATTCCTCTATTCTATAACGCTATTCTAATTGATATAAAACAATGTGAATCATATTTGTCATTTTCAAAAGCAATACTTGAAAATATATGTTATAATTATATCTAGAATGTTACTGACCATATAGTTAGCAGTTAACAATGATTATTGAAACTGCATCTCAGTATAGGTAAAGAATATAATTGATGCGTGATTTATTCCATCTTGTATTATGTATGTTGTTATTTTTGACTTGTTCTACTCTGTAAAGACATGGAACGTAATAATATCTTGGAAATTAATAAAGTGTATTTTATTTTAACGTAATTTTCAGTTTATACTTAGAAATTGAAACTTCATTAAATTTTTTTTTATTTAATAATGCGGAATATTTTGCTCTCAACTTGATGAAATCATTGTGACTTATTTCAGTTTATTATTTTTTTTTATTATTATTTTTTTTTTTACGAATTTACAGAAATTCTCACAAGAATGTTTTACTGACTAAATTTGTAACATTTGTTGACTAAATTTGTTAATTATATATTATAATTATACAGGAAAATACTCTTTAGTTTGAATTAAATTTTACTATATAATATGATATATTTAAAAGAAAATAATCGAATAACCCAGCACTCTGGTCTTACCATGTAGTATAGTGATGAAAGTCCCATATAATTTGGTGACAAATCTTGCTAGCACACAGATTAACAAAAACTAATTTCGGCACTAACAAGAGAAATAGAGAGTGTGTGCCTTTGTTAGTCCGTGTTCTGACAGACTGAGTGAGAAACCATATAATAAAGAAACTATGAATGACTGAACTATATGCGAGACTCTCTTCACTCATGTATATAAGGGTTTTTGCTATAGTTTCTCCCTATACTTTTCTTTCAAATTTATAATACCTAGCGCTGGTATTTTCTTACTAACTCAAAATGAATACAGTACAGAACTTTTTTTTTTTTTCTTTTTTTTTTTTTTTTGAAGTTGTAAATAATGACTATAAGGACCAACGCTTGTTGTAGCAATCAATGTTACTTGGCCCACAATAAAATTTAGTAATTCTGAAATATTAAACTTATTTTACAGCAAATGCAGTAAACTTCAACCGGAAGTTAAGGGTTGCATTTAAATGACTTGTACAGTATCTCAAAATCTATAAAAACAAAACTTGCAAACTTTATGATGTCATTTGAAAGTTAATAGTAACAGCTACCTATTATAAAATTTTCAGAACCTGTGACCATCAGATAAGAGAGAAAATTATTAAAATTACCCTAATAAGCTCTTATGGGACTAAAACTTCACAAAAAAAACACACAAAAAAACGCAATTTAAAATCTAGCATGATGACCCACTAATTTTTTCACATTTCTGAAATCTTATCGTAATAAATCACTATATTATGCAAAAAATTTGATACATATATATTTTTGTTTACAACTTTTTAGTCAAATCCCACAGTAACTGATTTTCCTCCTTTGTTATTGTTTTAAAATTGATGTAACAATCAAAATAACAACTTTACTAACAGTTTAACTATATAGCTATAGTTAGCGTTGCAACTTTACGAGGGTAATTTTTACATATTTTAAACTAAAAAGAATTAAATATAATATAGGGTCTATGCATTCATGTGAAAGTCGACGCCATGTTGGATAACTCAATAACATGGGTGGCATAGGAAAAAAAATCATTTTGCTAGTTTAAAAACACTATATGCAATATTTTTGAAAGCATTGATGCTGTAAATAATATAATGTTAAATTAGTATCTCAAGTATGTGAGAAAAATAACAATGACAAAAAATTAACCGATTTCCCAAAGAAAATTGGCTTAAATGAAGTTTTTCCTATGCTGAGCAATGTTATTCACTACTCCAGTATGGCATCCAAGTGCAATAAATATGACGTCATCCGCATACACCCTTTTCGGTTGATATACACAGAAATAATAAATTACGTAATTTATGCTGTATTTATGCCATTATAAGCATAAATGGTGCTAAATTAGAACAGTATAAATAAATATGCTGTACAACATAATATTTATGCTATGTAACATAGTTATTATGAAATATAGCATAAATTATGCTGCTTTGAACATTATTGTGCTGCGGAATGAGTTAGCATAATTATAAAGTGTTTATTTTTGTCCGTGTATGATTTACCCATATGAAAAAGCATGCAGCAGTGCAATCAATATTGATTTTGTTTATTTTTAAATATTTTATAAAAATTCAATTAAATTAATGATTATTATATTGTATTTAATATAAAAAATATCGGTTGCAATTTTTGTATATATATCAAAAGCTTCAAACAAAAAATTTCATACAATTTATATAAATACAATATTTCCACCTCGGTGAATGACTTTATCTCGTTCGTTTTTCAAAGCAAAAAACATACTGCAATTATTTTTAGTACTCTATATAACATCTAAACTTTTTTTTTTTTTTTTCTCGACACCAATAATTTTGTAAACAAAAATTGTTGTGACGACTTTTCTCCACTTGTCTTTTGTTTTGTCAGTTATATAAGATTGCATAGAACTGACTACATATATTGGAATGTATGTAATTATATTATACTGTACTTATTGTACTTATATACAGCAAGTACAAAATTAATTACGTAATAGGGTGTAATTTTATTTCATATTCTAAGTGAGTCCATTGTCCTGAACCAATAGATATGTGAATTTTTAATTTTTGAGTTCATTATAAGTATTTTTAATTTATTTTTGAAAGTCACAAAATGACGTCACAGGATTTAACTTTTTCCTATGCTCACATGCATAAGTTTCAGTCTGTGACGTCATTTCGTGACTTTCAAAAATTAATTAAAAATACTTAATAAACTCAAAAATTAAAAATTCACACAAGTATGGATTCAGGAGAATGTACTCTTTTAGAATATGAAATAAAATTATACCTTATAATTTTTTGTATAGTCTTTCTCATTGATGCTGCATTGAACACTTGCTATATTGTAGAGCACAAATATTGTTATTTTGTAATAACGTAAGTTAATTATGCTCAACATCTTAACTATTAAGTTATGTTGTATAATTAATAAACTATAATATAAATAATAATGTTATATGTTGCTGCATTAAGCTAGCATAATTATTACTTCTTTTTTTTAATTTTCTTACACAAGAATAAGAATTTTTTATTGAGCCAGGCAATTTATAGTAATTTGATGTTACAACAAGCGTTGGTCTTGTCAAACTAATTTACAATAAATTATAATCAAAGATATATTATATGAAAAAAATACAAATAGTTGATAAAACATTCAAAAAAAAAAAAAAAAGTAATTGAATATACTGAGTGAAAAGAAAATTTAAAATAACACAAATATATATTTACCAGTGAAATGAGACAAAAATTGTGTAATGACAATGTTCAATCAGTATAAAATTGTAGATTGGAATGTATAGTATGCATCAGCACATCAATATTATCAATTTTAGAATTAGTATCATAAAATTCAGCTATATAGTGTAATATTCTTTCAATATTAATTAATATATTTTTCAAGATGTTCCGGAAACTTTTAATTATAAATATTACATATTAAATATTATGGAACTAAAATATTTCAAACCAAGTTTTGATTTACTTTTGAAAGTTCACAATTATGCTGCACACTTGCATAGGTATTCTACTGTATAGCAAAACTATTTTGCTGTTCCACGTCTACTGCTTTACTATGTTGTAAAATATAGTCACCTTTCAGAAAAAAAAAATCTTTTTACAATGGTTCAAAAAAAAAAAAAAAATCTTACACAATAATTTGATACCATTATGTATTGTTTTTTTATATACTACTTGCATAACGTAAAAAAATATATGTAATAATGTAAAATTGACAGTAATAAAAATAATAAAAACAAGCATATATATATATATAATAAATACACACAAATATATAATATAAAAAAATAAATAAAAATTTAAATGATCAAGAATGAGAGATTTTCAAATATTAATGACAGTTATATTTATATACATATATACACTATGTATCTATATTATGTATTTTTATTTCGGCAAGTGACAAAAAAAAAAAAAAAAAAGTTTGCATTTATTATTGAGTGGATTGGTTGTGAAATACGTCAATTTAATTTATAGCGCCCTGCATGATGGCTATTTACATACATATCTCTATATTTTCAATTCATAACATTTTTGTATTTACCTATATACATTGGAATACTCATTAAAAATAAAAATAAATGTTCTCCAATAGTGATCGCTGTACACATAATTAGCGCCAAAAAACTGCAACCAATCAAAACTTTTCATCTTTTTACGTTGCTATGGTAACACAAAATAAAATAAAAAATAAAAAAAGGGTTAAAAAATAGCCACGCCTACCGTGTTAATATATGAAATATATAACCACCCCCTCCCCCCAACCCACCCTCTTGTACTGGAGCCACCCACCCATGTGATCTCTCTCTCTCTCTCTCTCTCTGCAAATGATGATTACACCCCCCACCCACCCCCCTCAACTCATACGTTTTTATTTTGCATGTACATACATGCAATGTATTCACTAAAATTGCAACACTCAAAATTATTATGAAATATCATCAATTATTCAAAAAAAAGAAAAAAAAACTTATTTTTATTTTATAAATTCATTTCTTTTTGTTTACAGAAATTTCATTAATTTCTTTCTTACAAAAACAATTATTTTCACTATCATAAAAAAAAAATGCAAAGTATTTTATTTGATTTGCATTTTATTGCGAGCCAGTTTCTTAGGCATATTTAAGAGTTGGCAAAGTTGTTTCATAAGACAGTAAGCAAGCAAGTATCGACAATCGAAAGACAGTAAGCAAGTATATCGACAATCGAAGTCAGACCAGATCACTACACTCAGAAAACAAATGTTTACTGTCAAATGTTTGTTTGTCTACTATATAAATTTAGAATATTATATGAAATATTTTAGTTTTAATGTTTTACGATTTAAAATCAATTTTATTTATGTTAAGTTTGTTGACATTCATATAGGACAGAGCTAACTTAACACAAAGTGAAGGTGATAACAGAGAGGTGTTTAAAAATATAATAATTACAAAACTGTTTAAGGGTTGTATTCAGATGTCGTGTATCTCAAAATATAAAAAAGAAAACTTTCAAATTTTATGATGGCATTTCAAACCTATGATAAAATTTTCTGAACCATCGATCAATGGATAAGAGAGAAAATAATTATTGAAATTAACATGTACTCTTATGGGACTAAAACTTCAAAAAATTATAATTTAAAATATAGTATGTTGACTCCCCCCCCCCCTTTTTTATTTATTTATTGTTATAATTTTTTTTAATTTTTGAAGATACCTTATCTTTATGCTGTACCAATGCTTGCAAAATTTCAGACACTTCTTTCTTTATCATATTCTTTATTATATTATGCTATTATTTAGTCAAATCCAACATTTCTATTATTGAGTATTATTATTGGTTTTGACTATTGGAAGTGAAAATTAAAAGTTATCAATATGAATTATTTAAAATTATATTTAATAAATAAGAAGATATAAATATTAACATATTATGGTGAAAATTTTGTTGGCATAAATTTAAATTTGAAACTGACTGTGGGTTAAATTGAGCGTTTTGTATGCCTGATCTTACCCAAGATAAGATGTTAGTTATAATTACCCTTATTATTATTATTATTATTATTGTGAACCATATTTGGGTTATTTAGAGAGTTAAACTTCCCACCTTCAATTGTATTTGTTTAGTTCTAATTTAATAAGTTGAATATTAATTTACTTACAATATTTGATAATGTGCTATATTTGTACGTAAAAAAATAAATTGCTATTATAATATTGTAGAGCATAAATGTTGCTATTTTGTAATAAGGTAAGAAATTATGCTGAACAGCTCTACTATTATGGTATATGTATAATCACTGTACAATATAGCATAAATTATGATGTTATGCATAAATATTGCTGCATTGAGCTAGCATAATAATTATGTATTTATTTTGGTACGTGTCTTATAATGTATTAGAGTGTCTGAGAAAGAGAGAGAGAGAGAGAGAGAGAGAGAGAGAGAGAGAGAGAGAGAGAGAGAGAGAGACCAATTTCCTTGAAACAGTGTTTGCTGTTGTTGTTCTTTTAAAAACAACAAAAAGTACAATGCAAAAAGAAAAAAAAGAAAAGCACAAAAAAATATTAATAAATAATTAATTAATAAAAATAAAGTTTAGTGCATGATATAAAATACTATAAAAATAATGACCAACAAATTTAGCGCTATCAAAAACTTAATTACCCGCACTTAATTACGGCGGTCACTTTTTTTTTTTTTTTTTGTTCCTGCACGGTCATAAAACTTGAGTCACTTAGTTGATGTGTCCCCACCCCAAACTGCGTAAACATTTGTCTCAAATTCAGTCGTCTTGTTTATAAACAAAACTCAATCTACTGTCTAAACCGATGCAGTTTCAAAACAAAATTAATTTCAAAATAATATATTTATGATTACACGAGAAATGTTTCCTGTTTTTATTATTTATTAAGTATTTTTAAATTATTATACTCAACCCCACATATGTATATATGCCACACGTTATATTCGACATGTCATATTTTAATCATGTTTTGTTATATATATTTTAAAAATATAATAAATTTAATTGCCTTCATCATAATTATTAACAACAAAAAAATGTCAATTGTTATTTCAAATATCGCTGGATCAAATCTCGTTATTTTGAGCTTGGAGAATCATTGTTATGCAATACAGAAGCATTATTGTTATATTCTTCATTACTAGTAGTGCCATAGATTATTGCCATATTAGACATAAACACTTAAAAAATAAAAAATTATGCTATAGTTTAATACAGCAACAATATATAACATCATATTTTATGCTATATTCACTGACAAAAAAATAATTATTTCATCTCATTTTCAGCACAATTTGTTCAATACAACATAATTATGTAATTTATGTTGCATTTATGTTATTTTAGCAAATATAATACTAAATTAGAGAACCATAAATAATTATGCTATATAACATAATATTTATGTATGCTATAGCAACATAGTAATTGTGCAGTACAGATTATGCTGTATTAAACTGATTATGCCGCAAACGGGCTACCATAAACATTACGTATTTTTTTATGTCCGTGAACAGCATAATTATTTATGTTGTTCTAATATAGCATCATTTTGCTATAATAACATAAATGTAGCATAAATTAAGTAATTTATTCTTTGCATGTTGTACAGTGATTATAATACATAGCATAATTATAGTTAAGATGTTCAGCATAGTTACTTATGTTATTACAAAATAGCAACATTTATGCTCTCCAATTTAGCGATTGTTCTGCAGCATAAATTACGTAATTCTTCGCATGTTGTACATTGATTATACTATATAGCATAATTATACTTAAGATATGCAGCATAATTACTTATGTTATTACAAAATAGCAACATTTATGCTCTACCTCTACAATATATAGCAAGTGTTCTGCAGCATAAATTACGTAATTTATATTTTCTGTAAAATTAAGAGGTAATAAAGTTTAAGAACTATATACTCCACCACGAGATCCATGCAACAATTAAGTGTTTATAAATCAACGTACTTCTTGCACTCTTGCCACTACAGTAGAAAAACCATTGAAAAAACAAGAAGAAAGGTTATTACTACCGGAAGTACCCCATTTTCTCGGATTGTAATCAAGTTAAAAAAATAAAATTTAACACGAATTAACTTCAAGTTTAAATTGATCACCTGTAAAATTTTGGTGTTTTTATCTTGGAAAAATTGATTGAGAAAAAGGGGATGTTAAAATCACTGATTTTACTTTGGCCTGGGTGTATATTATATAATTATAATATATTTTAACATATTAATTAAATATAATTGTCTTTTATGCTCTAGATTCTTTGGCATGTGTTGCATTATCTTCGGGGAAATAATAAAATAAAGATATTAATTTTTATTAAGAACTAAACGATTAAAGAATGTCTCTCTCTCTCTCTCTCTCTCTCTCTCTCTCTCTCTCTCTCTCTCTCTCTCTCTGAACTGTAGAAAACTGAGGCAGTTTTTGGCCTTTGAAAAAAAAATTATGACGCCAAAGAAATTAAATTTAAAACCATAATTTGTATTTCAGTAAATTTATTGCATTAAACTATTTATTATGAAAATTAAAATTTATCATAATATATATTATGTATTTCCTTAAAAATAATGTTTAAATTATTCTAACATAATGAACTTAGGGCTGTAAGCTGCAACCTCTAGTTAAACCTAGTTATCTTTTTTTAATTGTTGCAACAATCAAAATAACAACTTAACCACGGTTTAACTAGTTAGTTAGCGTTGCAGTTTACAGTTTTTTTTTGTTTATTATTATTTTTTTTTTGGTAATTGTTATTTAACTTTAAAATTGTAACTGACTGTTCTATAAAGCACTTGGGTTAAATTAAGAGGTTTGTCGCGTTATTTTGCCCAATAAATAGCCATATTAGTTATTATTATTAATTTAACAAAGGCGTTAAGAAAAAAAGTTTACATTTTAATATTCAATTCACAATCAATATATTTTTATCTAAAAAAAATATTACTTAAATTATAATGCGGTAAATAATTACTATACAGCAATTTATATGTTTTGTAATAACATAAATAATTATGCTGTACAAGATAAAGTATTACACAAAGTATGTAACATATTAATAGTTGTTGATTACGTTATCGTGATTTGAAATACTGAAACTGCGCAAGCATAATTTATTTCTCTATATAGCAAGTACAGTTTTACTGCAAGCAAAAAATAAATTACGAAATTTATGCTACGTTTATGTCAGTATAGCATAAATGATGCTAAATTAGAACAATATAATTAATTACAAAGATATACTATTCATTTTTTAAAACAACGTTATATTATGCATTATATAGCATAAATTATACTTTATTGAACAAATTATGCTGTATTGATCTAGCATAATTATATTATGTATTCATTTTTGTTCGTACGAACAAAAAATAAATACGCAAGGAAAGAATAAATTACATAATTTATGCTGCATTTGTGTCACTATAATAGCATAAATAATGCGAAATTAGAACATTAAATAATTATGCTCTACATACAAAGCAATATTTATGCTGTATAGCATATAGCATAAATTATGCTGTTTTGAACAAATTGTGCTGAAAATAAGCTAGCATATAATATAATTATTACGTATTTATTTTTGTGTGTGCGTAATAATTTTGCTCATTTTGTTCAATACAATATAATTTATGCTATGCCGATAACTATAGCATGAATATTTTGTTGTGCATTCATTACTAGTGCAGTTGTTTTAGTGCAGAATTTAAAATATATTTATACTATATTTAAAATTACTCTGGCAGTAATGTCAGAGGACCACGCTAGTGGGCTTGTACCTTTTGTGCATGGCCTCTTAATAAAAACTATTTTATTGTTATTATTATGGTGTCAATTTAATAAATATGTAACATTCATGCAAATGATATAAATGTAGCATAATTTAAGTAACTTATTCATCCTGTGCGTGTTCATATGATATTAAATTTTACCATTTGAAACCTGGTGCTAAATTTGTAATATTATTTCAATGAGAAAATCACGCGCTGAATTTGAATGCTAAAATATAATAATCTTGTGTAATAGTGTGTATCCACATGACGTAATAATAACTGCGCTTCGTCGCCATACTGAACTAATGAATAACATTGCTCAGCATAGGACAAAATTTGTTTTTTTGGCTAAGGAAAATCGGTAAATTTTTATTTTATTATTATTTTTCTCACACACTTGAAACTCAAGCTTGAACAACGTACATCAATGCTCTAAAAAATATATTGCTTAGTATTTTTAAACTTCCTAAATGTGTCATTTTCCTATACCGTTCCATGTTATTGAGTGATCCAACATGGCGATGACTTTAACATGAATACATACAGCTTCAAATCTCGATCGTGAATCAATGAATCAATATTTATTTGGTAAATACACCTAGATTTGTACTCCCAAGTACGTAAAACATATTACACTGCACAAAACATCACAGAGACAATAATTATTGGCTCGCACCATAATTATAGCAACTAACACACTGGAATAACTAATTAATATAATTACGTATCGAGATACTGCACTTTAGGAAGAGATATGAACTGATCCACTCGCTAGGTTTTAATAGTTTGTCCCCACTAAAACTGCACTTTTGAGCTAACTAGTTGTAGAGAGAGAGGGGGGGGGGGGACAAAAGAAAGACCAAAATTCTACCTGGTTTTTAGACAAGAAATTGTAAGAAAAAGCACAAGGGGTTGTGTTGTATTATGAGGGAAAACTGTGTGACCTCGGAATTTATAATATACATACATAGTTCATATTATAAGAACAGAAATTTCTCTTCTCTATACATTTATATGATACAAGAAACTGTCGTCACAGACAGTAGAGAGCACAGCTCGTTCTAACTTCTCTTTTGAATTTGAATTATACTGTATAGATCAGAGGAATTTGTAGATTGAAATAAAAAATTAAAAAGCAAGTTCAGGGGTTACAACATGGCTTCTTCAATGTTAGATAATGAGATGAACTGTTCATTGACTCACATATGATGACCCAAAGCCCTTCCGTAGCCCCATGGTAGCCCTTCAAACTTGCGCTCATCCTACAAAATATGCAACCCGCTGCAACATTTTCTATAATAAAGCCGTAACTATGACATAAAAGATACGGGACAACTTGCGTATATATCTCGCAGGATGATCTGCAGGGCTACCGAAGGGCTTTGGGTCATCATACGTGAGAGATTATGAACAGTTCTTCTTATTATCTAACATTGAAGAAGCCATGTTGAATAAACCCTGAACTTCCTCTAAGAATAAACCAATTGTGTGATTAATTTGCAATATATTTTGTTATTTTGTTTGCCAGTCGAAATTAATGCAGATTTTTATTTTTGTCGAAAAGGTGGGAAATGTGGGCCCGTGTGTGCTTTTTTGTTAATTAGAAAAGTCCTTACCTATCCATAAGACTATGTCTTGACTGGGATTGGTGTAGCACGATAACACAATATGGCAAGCAACAACAACAACAACAAAAAAACGTGTTTTAATTGTTTTATGTGAGGACATAAAAAAAGTTTTTTTTTTTCATGCAGTTGTTTTCTGAAATTTCTTGTCAAATGTTTCTTATACCGGTGATTAAAAACAACAACTTAAAACACGTTAAAGTAGCCTACTATAACTCGATCATTTAAAAATTTCATGAATTGATGCAGTAAAAGTTTTCTAAAGAAAATCGCAAGAACCATACCTTTCCCCATAACTTTTCCCCATGCGCGCCTTTTCCTAGAGTGCCACTCATTGGTGCTAAGCTAAGTCACCACCGATAAGAAGTATTAAATTAGTTTTTTTTTGTGTGTGTGTGAAATATAAATAAGAATTAAATACGCTATTTTTAATTAGTTCAATTCAAATTTAAAATGACAAATATAACATAAAAAATTTGATTTCTATATTTATAGCACAAATAAACTGTGACAAGTTATGCAGTACAGCATAGTTATTCACTTGTACAACATAATATTGTTGTTGTTGGACGTCTACTGCTTTACTATGTTGTAAAATATAGTCACCTTGCAGTGGAGCTTAGTGTTGCAAAGTAACTTTGCTGTATAGCCGTATTTTCTCTGTAAAGTAAGAAGCATCCAATGTCACAAAATATCTGGAATATCTAAAAATTTCCAAAATATGTTCATTAAATATAAAATCAAATTTTTTTTTTTAATATTATAATATCACTCGTTATTTTATATTTTATTTACTTTATTTTATTATTTATTTATTTATTTATTTATTTATTTATTTATTTATTTATTTATTTATATATTTATTTATTTATTTATTTATTTATTTATTTATTTATTTATTTATTTATTTATTTATTTATTTATTTATTTATTTATCTATTTATCTATTTATCTATTTGTCTATTTATTTATTTATTTATTTATTTATTTATTTATTTATTTATTTATTTTATTTATATTATCATATCACTCGTATACAGAAATAATGAAAAAAAAAATTTGTTGATTTGATTTGGAAACTCGACAGCAATTTTTGTTCTTTCAAATCTCTGCATATTTGTTTATTGTTATTGCTTTTTTTTTTCCTTCAAATTATCTCATAGAATTAAAAATAATTGTTGAGTGTTTTAATTACTGACTGGCTGTTCGTAAAAATTTAAATAAATTTTAATTTGCATCAATATTATTGTTGCAATGACAAAGTGCGGAAATTTTATGGCATATTCCGATAGAAAACCTTGTTCTGAAGATATTGTTGTTCGAATTTGAAATTTTCGAGTTCATGAACTTTGTATACCCCCCCTTCCCTTTTCCCTCAGTTCAGGATCAAGTAGGTAACGCAGATATGAGCATGAGATAGATATGAGCATGAGATAGATAGCATATATACTGTATGAGCATATAGAGCACATACATATCAGTGGATATGAGGCTCTGGAGAAGTTGATTTTTCAGAAAAGTTGATGAGAGGAACAAAGTTTCAGGGAAGAAAAAGAAGAAAAAAATGACATAAACCAAGTGATATAATTATGCTAGAAATGAAAATAAAATAGTTTGTCTCGATTTTTTCTTCACTTTTGATTACTTTATTTACACAGGACCACGATAATATATATTTTACCATCCAAAATCTTACGCATAATTTGCAGTGATATTCTTATCATGATTCTTATGAGAAAAACAAGCGCTGGATTTAAATGGTAAAATATATACTTAAAAACATGTACTTTTTAATTAAATTTTAAGTACAAATGATTTTTTTACCACATGAAAATACTTGAGATACTATGCAACATCAATTTCAAATTTTTTAAAATTTGCCAAAATGTGTACCCAAATTATTGAGTGATCCAACATGACGTTAATGCCATAGACCACATAAAACAACATGAGCTTTTTAATTAATAAACACAAAATGGGATCTTCAAAACTAATGACAATTTTTACCAGAATGTTAATGTAGCCCCACTAGAGAGCGTGAAAAAACTGTAAAGTATGCAATTTGTGTGAAAATACATGTTTATGACGTCAGAAACATGCAAAAATTAGTTTATGAAAATGTTGTGCGGGCTGCATAAATCAAAATTTCTGATCACTGCTACGGGGCTACTGTTGGGTTTTGAGACAAACTAAAGTTATTTATGTAAATCCCATCAAGTGTTTTGTGATATAAATGCTTATGTTTTTCTCTGGTCTATTCCTTTAAATGCATAAACCCTATAGCGAGTACTGACTTGCCCAAAGTCACCGGTATATTTTGTCAGTCTTAGAAGATATAAATATTAAATACGTAGATTTGAAGTATTGACTTAAATACAGTCAAGTAATAGGGATCGACGTGATCAAATTATATTTATATTTGCCAAGTTTACCACATCATAAAAAAAACATTTTCTCACCCCCGTATACCCAAGTTTGCACCCTCTTATAAAACTTGAAGACAATTTGTATATAAGGGAGGGATCAAGTCGATTAATATTTCTCTCTCTCTCTTTCTCTCTCTTTATTTCGTATTTAAATCAAGAGTTCGCATTTTTTATTTTAATGATAAAAAAAAAAATTGAAAAGAATTCAAAAAATGTTCGAGCGAGATTTAAGAAATATTTTTAATCAAGGTAATGAGTATTACTTTAATCATTGAAAAACATAAATAATAAAATAATAATTTAAATATTTTTATAAATTTTCTTCATTTTAATTTTTATATGTTTTAATTGCACAAATTAATTTTACATTCCGAGGATATTTTTGCCATCTTTTTATTTTAAGTGATTGCAGTTAATTTTATTATTGGCGTATTATGAACGCGTGCATGGAAAACCTTTTTCTTTTTATTTATTTTACTTGTTTAATGAGACAGAGACAGACAGAGACAGCGAGATAGACAGACACACAGAGTGGAATGATACAACCCCCATATTAGGTTCCAAAAATTGATGACAGATATACTAATATTCTATTAATAATTAAAAAAATTAATTGAATTAGCGGCAAAGAGTTAAATTTTAATGGCAAAATAGTTTACAAGATTGGGATAATATAGTTTACTACCAATCCAGTCTATTTTTTTTTTTTTTTTTTTTTTTAATTCTGGAGAGTTTATAATTATGAATTTACACAAAAGTTATACCATAAGTAAGTTTAATACAACTTTTTGAGTTCTAGCGTCCTATACAGTCTTTCATTATTAGGTGTTCTAGAATCCAAAACTTTGAAAATGTTTACTTTCGGGACACTCAAAATGTACAACTATAACTTGCTAAAACATGCAAAAAGTTATGATAATCTTACTTTTGGTAATTTTTATCTTAAAACAATAATAAACTCAACAGAATTCTAAAAACACCCTTTTTTGAGATGGAACGCTGTTTTAAATTATGCACTTTTTTCTCATAATAAACTTATAACATTGATAACATTATATACGCATTAAAAATGTAGCGCAAATTTTTTTAATAATAAAATAGATCTATCTTCACAATAGTTCAAAATTTATCAAAATGTCTTTATCATTCATTCATTCATTCATTCATTCATTCATTCATTCATTCATTCATTCATTCATTCATTCATTCATTCATTCATTCATTCATTCATTCATTCATTCATTCATTCATTCATTCATTCATTCATTCATTCATTCATTCATTCATTCATTCATTCATTCATTCATTCATTCATTCATTCATTCATTCATTCATTCATTCATTCATTCATTCATTTATTAACATATATTAATAAGGTAAAAGTTACTGCTTGCTTACATAACATTTTATAATTATACAGTCTAAATACGTAATAATAATAATCAGAGATGCTAACACAAAAATAAATTTCAGACAAAATCTTATATTTTCTAATTTATTAACTTATGTATTTCAAATCTGTTGCTTATCTTGTGAAATATGAAATTGTTATATATTAAAGATGTGATCGAGTTAGATATTTCACTTGCATACGGTGCGTGCGTGCGTGCGTGTTCGCTCCTTCAGTTGCATACTTAC
This sequence comes from Ecdyonurus torrentis, assembly GCA_949318235.1. Lineage (NCBI taxonomy): Eukaryota > Metazoa > Arthropoda > Insecta > Ephemeroptera > Heptageniidae > Ecdyonurus > Ecdyonurus torrentis. The sequence continues at coordinate 50,938,918 of OX439129.1, forward strand.
TTACATTACACAGTTCAAGCTGCATGCTAGCTGCCTGCAACGTTCACTTTCTTTGTTTTCTAAGAAAACCCGTCTTCATAGAGACAAGAAGTTTTTTGGGGGCCCCATTAGGGTGCAGCTATATTGTAACTATACAGCTCATAGATATTTCTATGGTAAAGCTATACTGTGTCAGTTTATAACGTTCATATGCAGTTGTAAGCGCATGACGTCATACTGAATGCACTTCAATGCCATATTGTATCAATAAATAACATTGCAAAGAACAGAACAAACACCATTTTTGGCTATTTTCTTTGTAAAATTAGTTAATTTTTTATTATTTATTATTTTTCTCACATACTTGAGATTCGATCTTTCAGCAACATCAATGCTCTCAAAAATTTTGCTTGGTATATTATTATGTATAATTTTCCCATATAGCTGACCAATGTTATTTAATGCTCACATATGGCGTCGACCCACCAGCACCCTATACTTACTTACCTCCACATGTGCTCATGTAAAGACGGTCACTGCTTGGCATGCAAGCTTACCTGGAATCATAACAAACAAAATTGTGAAAAAATTTATTTTGCAAAATTAGTTAATTTTTTATTATTATTATTATTTATTTTCTCATTTATTTGAAAAACTAATACAACCTGTTAACAACATCAATGCTCTCAAAAATACTGCTAGGTATTTTTAAACTGGATTTTTTTTTCCTATTTTCATACCTGGTCTATATTATTTAGTATGACTTTTATATGTATGCAACCACCCTATTCAACCACATTTTCAAAATTAAATTAAATATTCGTCTTCAAAAAAAAAAAAAAAAAAAAAATTGGGGAACATGAGAAACATACTTCTCTCTCTCTCTCTCTCTCTCTCTCTCTCTCTCTCTCTCTCTCTTTCTCTTTCTTTCTCTCTATCTATCTCTTTCTTTTTTTTTCTTTTTGAATGGGTGAATTTTAAATCATGAACATAAATCCAATTCAAAATTCAATTAAAGATAATTCTGTTCATGGATAATTTTGAAACTATTATTTACGCATGGAAAGAATATATAAGTTACGTAATTTATGCTGCATTTATGTAATTCTATCAGCATAAGTGTTGCTAAATTAGAACCATAAATAATTATGCTGTACAAAATATTAAAAAAAATTTACGCTTTGATTTTATTATTATTTGTTTTTTTTTTGAATGAAAAAAAAGACAAATTTATTTATAATTAGTACAAATTATTTAATGAACTAAGTAAATTATATTAAAATTTTATTCTATATTAAGTTGTCTATAAGGTTGAAAAAACTATATATAGAAAATTAAAATGTTACAAAATTAAACTTTATAACTTTATTTTACTGTCGCACAATATGTTCACTCGATAATGAATTTAAGCACGTATGGATAAAAATTAGTATACAAAATAATTATACTAGGTCATTTTGAACACAATTTATTCAATACAGCATAATTTATGCTATACTTCATAATAACTTACATATAGCATAAAAATTATTGCAAACTATATTTAAATATGAAAAAAAATAATAATATTGGATGTATATTACAAAATTACTACAAAATTTAATCATTAAAAAGAATATTACATTTATTGATGTTTTAAAACTTACGCAGTGTGTTGCATATACTTCAAAATGTTATTTTATATTGATTAATATACTATACAATAACCGTAAAATTATTTTATTGATATTCGAACCATATAGCCGAGAAGATCTAAATGAGGATCTTGACTGGACGAAAAAAAAATAATAATAATAATAAAATAACAATAAAAAATAATAATAATAATTGCAGCGTAATTAATTATTTGTTTCAGTTTAGCAATATATTTATGCTATAAATACAACATAACTTACGTAATTTTTACTTCGGTGCGTATGAAAATAAATTCGTCTGCTAGCCTAATGTAACATAACTTATGCTGTATTATATTCATAGTGATTATACTACAATACTACATAACATAAAAAATAGTCAAGGTGGGAAATCAGCTATACTGCGGGATTTGACTAAAAAATTGTAAAGAAACAAAAATCTGAAAATTTGATACATAAGGATATTGCATCTTCAAAAATGTAAACAAAAATTGGGGTGTCACCATGCTATATTTTCTCTCTTATCTGATGGTCACAGGTTCTGAAAATGTTATCATAGGTAGCTTTTTCCATATAGGTAAATTTTGAGATACTAGCCAACTATATACAACCCTTAAGATTAAGAAGTTCAGAATAATTACTTATGTTAATACAAAATATCAACATTTTGTGCTCTACAATATACCAATTGTTCAATGCAGCATATAATTACGTAATTTATTTTTTACGTGAATGCGTACACACGATTGCAATAATATATTTTATAATTTAAATTCAGCGTGTTTTTCTTATAAAAATAACACTGCAAATTTAGCGCGAATTTTTAAATATTATAAATAAAAATGTATTTTATTTATTCGTTTATTATCTACAAAATAAAGTTAAAAGTAATGAAACTGTTGCTTTACATTTAAATGAAAGAAAGCTAAATTTACTGTTAATAAATAAAAATTTGATTAATTGAAATTGAAAGTCAATGTATTGTATTTATAATGAAATAAATCAATTAAATATAAACATAAACATTATCCCATGGTTTTTAAAGCCAAAAAAACTTAAAATCTTTAAAAAAAAAAAAAAAAAAAATTGGAGTATAGTCGGAGAACCGATTTATAATTACTAAAATAATTTTTAATTATTTAGCAAATTATTAAGCAAAATATTAATTAATGCCAATTATTTTTTCTTTCCAAAAAAAAAAAAAAAAAAAAAAAAAAATGCCGCAATAAATATTTGCTGTATATTGTAGAGTATAAATATTGTTATTTTGTAATATAAGTAATTCTGCTGAACATCTTAACTATTATGTTATGTAGAATACATAATCACAATACAATATAGTATACATTATGTATATAGTAACTTACACATAAAATGTTACTGCATTGAGATAGCATAATTATTACGTAATTATTTTTGTACGTGTGAAAGTTAAGCTTATTAAATTTTAAATCTTTATTTTATCATTTAAAATAATGGTAATGAAAACTTTCATGTAAATAAATTAAGTATTCGTGAAATATAAAATCAATTTTGGCATATTAAAAAAAAAAAAAAAAAATGCAATTTCGTTGATTGCAATTCTGCAGTATTAACCACGGTTTTAATAAAAAGTCTTTTGTTATTATTACTATTACGTATAATACACAAATGCTCATATGTGTATTCCATGTATGGTGCGGGCAATACATTGAAAACACTTTTTATAAACTTTTTTTTTCTTTTTTTAACCTATAATAAAATGATTAAAATTAGTTTTTTTTAGAGCTAGTAACGTAGAATTTTTGACATAAAAACCAGTTTTTCGATTTCCATCCGTTGTCTGACAATTTTAATTATTACCAAGTTATGTATTTACGAGTTCAGCTTGCACTGATCAGCTGTTATGAAGTTATACACTCAATAAACAAATGTGTAGTGACAATGCAATAATATTTAAATTATTAGAAAAATAAGTCATTATACATTGTGAGTACAAAGCTAAATCTTATATAAAAATGATAACTTCAGGTGAAGTAGCTATCCAGGTAGTACAAAGCTAAACCTTATATAAAAATGATAATTAATAAATAAATTTAAAAAATAAACTAACAAACTAAGACGAACTGTTTATAAAGCTGTTTTACTGCAGTTTTCTCGTAGCCCCTGTAAAGCTACTGCACCGGGATGCACCACGGACACAAAAGTTGCATAACTTTCAAATATGAAGGCGCATAGTCAAAATTATTAAATAACCATTATATTTTTATTATTATATATATATTTTTATGTTTATTAGTATTATTATAATATATTTTTTAAATTTGTGTAAAACATTTACCATTATTTTTATTTATTATTTTTATATAATATACATTGAAATTTTCATGTCATTATTAGTTAGTTTTTATTTTTAATGAATTAAAAAAAAATAGTGTTTTGTGTCTATATATATATATATATATATATATATATATATATATATATATATATATATATATATATATATATATATATATATATATATATATATATATATATATATATATATATATATATATATATATATTATATATATATATATATTGTGGTAGTATTGGTAAAAAAATGAGAGATGAGTGGAAAGAGAGAGAGAGAGAGAGAGAGAGAGAGAGAGAGAGATAACGCCTGAACGGATGCATAAAAATGAGAGTGCGCTCACTCACTCGCTCGGTACATACACGAAGCAACGATACATATTATTATACATAGTGGTATATATTTATATGTATATGTGTATATATATGGAGGCTATATAGTAGTGGGTGATAAATAAGAGAACGAGAAATAATAAAAGTAAAGTTGAGGTGGGAGGAGACTGGATATGCCACCTGTTGGCTCGAGTGCAAAGCCATCTCTGTGCAGTCTTTTTAAACAACAACCTCGCTCACTCGCTCGCTTTGTGCATCATAAACACATGGAAGTAAAAAAAAAAAAAAAAAAAGAGGCGGGAACAATTTAAAAACTGGGCGTGTTTACAATATATATTTTCATTCGTTTGTACTAAAATGTGGGCGTGTCAATTTATATAAAAATAATAATAAAAAAACATGTTATAAAAGATAAACAGCCAGATCCTAAATAAAAGGAACAGGAATAGAAAAAATATTTCCTCTCCTACTTTTTTTTTTCATAATATTCTCCTCCTCCTTTTTTTTTTTTTTTTTTTTTTTTTCAAAACATACCCTCTTTTTTTTACATTCGTCAATATGCAAGGAGTAATGCAAGCATGCAAAGAAAAAAAATCATGATAATATAAATTCCTATACTTAAAACTAAAGAAGTAAAAATGTTGCTTTACAGAGAGAAAGGGGTTCTTCATTTATCATTTTCTGTGTTTGATGTTCAGGTTTGATGTACAAAATATCACTGCAGTAAGCAAGCTTAGTTCAATTTTATAATTTCCAATCAATGTATTGCTTATTCCTGTTTATATTTTAATTTATAACGTTAAAAAAATGTTTATTTTTGTTCCAGGAAGCTGTGACAACCGCAGGACGATGAAAAACAGGTGCAACATCGAGAAATTTGATATTTTTCAAATAACACTTTCTTATTGAAAATATTAAATATCATAAATTAAAATTCATTCTTGAGAAAATAATCCAAAGCTGTGGAAGAAAGATATGTCGGTGAGTGAATCAACGAGAAGCCGGTATCAACGTAACGTTAGGAACACTCACAACGTTAGCGAGACAACGAGCGCAAAATAACCAAGGACCTATGATAGATCCCTGTGGTAAAATGCCACAACCACTCTCGCACTATTTAATAAAGTGATATATTTTATATTTCAAGAACTATATACAGTATAATAAAATTTTGAAAACAACTATTGTATTGTTATACATTTTAATACATTGCCATTTATATCAATGTTAATAATTTAATATTTATTTGTTATATATACAAACAAAACATTTTTTTATATAAATTAATAAATAAACTATGTTGAAAAAAAATAATATTTATTTTATTAACTTTTATTTAAATTTATACCATTCCCAACAAAACCAATACAACACATACACAAAATATGAATAAATTATGTAATTTATGCTGCATTTATGTCATTATAGCATAAATGATGCTCAATTATAGAACATCATAAATAATTATGCTATACAACATAATATTTATATATAACATAATTATTATGAAATATAGCATAAATTATGCTATATACAAACAAAACATTTTTTTATATAAATTAATAAATCAACTATAATGTTGAAAAAAATAATATTTATTTTATTAACTTTTATTTAAATTTATACCATTCCCAACAAAACCAATACAACACATACACAAAGTATGAATAAATTATGTAATTTATGCTGCATTTATGTCATTATAGCATAAATGATGCTCAATTATAGAACATCATAATTATGCTATACAACATAATATTTATATATAACATAATTATTATGAAATATAGCATAAATTATGCTATATCGATCAAATTTTGTTGAAAATGAGCTAGAATAGTTAATTTTTGTCCATATACAATAATATTTATATTTCGTGATATGGGTTCATGCATATAATGACCTAGCTGTGATGCATTGTACTTACTACGCTGCTGCTGCATGGTATAATTATAATAATAGATGCAATGTAATTGCGTGTATGTGTACTTTCAATGCATAATTACTCAAGTTAATCTAGATATCTAGTACTATCTATTACATCAATATAACACTGTATATAGTAATACTTGCTTGCTATATAACTTGCTTCATATTATATCATACATAACTTAACAAAGTTAAATTTGCTACTGGTCTATATAATGTCATTTCATATCACCTTAATATTTTATCTATATATCACCATATAGTATAGTATAGAGTGCTTTCATGCAGTGAGTTTTGAGCTTTGACGCCATATATGAGCAGAAAATGACACGTAAAATATATGAAAAATGTGAGGTTTTCTGCTAATAACCAAAATTATGAAATATTGGAAAAATAATGATTTAGTAGTAAATATAAGATAAATTATATGTTTAAAAATTATAAAAATACTATACATGATGTAATATCTAAAAGTTGTCTTCAACTAAATGTTAATGAAATGAACTAATTTTATATAAAACTATACTCTAAATATATAAAATGACTGATATATATATAGTTAACACTTTTCTAATGCACGTATTTATATGTTTGTTTGTTTTTATCCAACATGTACTGTATATACCATCTGGTATCTTGATCAATAAAGAAACTAAAATGTTTTCATACGCATAAGCTGCTTTATCATCACTCGATAAAAAAAAGTCACCAAAAATTAAAATTAATTATATATATATATATATATATATATATATATATATATATATATATATATATATATATATATATATATATATATATATATTTCCTTATGGAAAAAATAAATTACAAAAATTATGCTGCTTTGAATAATTACTATAGGTAGAGCACAAATGTAGCTATTCTTATATAAACATAATAGTGATGCTGAACTTACACTAATATTCTATAAAACTCAGTATAATCACTATATATATGCAGCATATAGCATAAATTATGTTGTTATACATGTTTTTACAGTAAACAATAAAATATGTATACACTGTGAAGTCTACATAACTGCGTGCATGTGTGAGAGGATTGCAAAAATTGTTCAAAAAATCAATATCAAAGAAAAATTGTAAAAAATGTGTCTTCACCTATATAGCTGATTTTTGGAACATATTTCTTAATATGTGGAATAATTTGGACAATGTTTTAAAGAAATATAGCTATTGAATATATAAATGAATTTTTGTTATACTTTAAAAACATAGCTATGTATAGATTTGTCACAAATATAGAAGCCCTCTCTCTTGCTCTCTCTCTCTCTCTCTCTCTCTCTCTCTCTCTCTCTCTCTCTCTACATATTAAATTTCTCAACAGCTGATCGTTCCCTTAGTATTTCGACAATTTCGTAGCTAGAAAACTTATTTTTATCCCCTATAAAAAACAAGCAGGTCAAAATGTTAGTTTTATATTTCAAAGTCTTGTATTTATTTTTTTTTTCCTCAACATAATATTAATTTATATTTTTACTTGAAAAATGTGTTGTATTATACTAATTTATTTGTTTCAGTTCACATATTTAAAATTATATGCACTTAAAGTCATGATGAAACTGAATGCGCTTTGAAGACGTAGTGAAGCAATGAATAATATTACTCAGCATAGAAAACAAACGTAGTTTCCGGCTATTTTCTTTAAAAATATATGTTTATTTTATTATTTTTTTTTTTTTTTTTATATATAAATATTTTTCTTGCATATTTGAAATTCTAATTCATCCTATTAACAGTATCAAAAAAAATGCTTATTATTTTTAAAGTAGCATAATGTGTCATATTCTTATACCTGCATGGCCCATGTTATTTAGTGCTCATAAATGGCGTCAACTTTTATATGAATGCAACCACCCTATATATATAAGATAACAAATGACTGAATTTTCAGTTAAATATTTTATTAATATTTGGCATTAATTTCAAAGTCTTGAAGATAAAATATACAAAATAATAAAATTACCATGTACCAGTTGCAATGATCGTATTTAAAATTCATTAGAATATTCTTAATGCATTTCTTATGAAACAAAATCATTTTCACTTATATATACGTTGCCACAATTAAAAACATTTCATTGCAAGTAGTCCATTAATAAACTGAACTGTCACTTAAAAAATTATGCATAAATAAAATACTAATATTTAATTTTTGTCAAAGTTGGATATATAAAATAAAGAAACGGGAAATATTTTTATTTCAAACTGAAAACAGTTTTACAATTTTAAAATTTAATATTGCAGTATAATATAAGAGTATATCATAGAAAATATTATATATATATATATATATATATATATATATATATATATATATATATATATATATATATATATATAGCATCGTATACAATATCTCTCTCTCTCTCTCTCTCTCTCTCTCTCTCTCTCTCTCTCTCTCTCTCTCTCTCTCTCTGGCTTTATAGTGATAAAACCAAAACATTTACAAAGATAAATTTTATATTTCATAATCATCAACCGAAATCAATCGATTATTTAGTGTTATTTTTATCGTCGTATATACTTGCTGCTGCTACTGATAAATAAGTGAAGTAAAAACTATTTTATAAAATATTATGATATATACAAACGGCAGTGAATATTTGGAGCCTTTGCCTACTGTGCCTTAGTGTAGGAGAGAGAGAGAGAGAGAGAGAGAGAGAGAGAGAGAGAGAGAGAGAGAGAGAGAGGCATGATTAGTAACAATTACTGTTGATGAAATGATGTTAAAAATGAAGTTATATACATTCAATATACAAGCATGGCTCACATTGGTCTGAAGCTGCAGCTAGGGGGCGTTTTGTTGTATAAACTATATATATATATATATATATATATATATATGGACACACACACATAATATAATATACATTATGTAATATGAAATCTGTATATATGTTTGTCTATGGATGTCAATAATATTCTAAATGATCTGTGCTTTGTATAAAGCAGCATTACCTGCTGCTTGCTAGCCTAGGATTATTATTAACATTATAGAGTGGGGGAGCCAATGTATAGTATTATTTAGTTTATATGTCATATATATATATGAAATTATTAATTTATATGTTTTTATTGATTTAATATTTAATTATACATATTAAGTCAATACTATATAGCAGCGTAGCTTGATATTATTTTTATATAATAATATTATAGTTATATGGTTATTTTACAGTGAAATTACATTTTTAAATTTTATAGGTACCGCTCGGAAATTTAAAAAAAAAAAAAAAAAAAAAAAAAAAAAAAAAAACTTGTACAACTATAGGCTGAATTGCAACACTGAAAGTGCAAGTTATTCATTTCATTTCGGTACAAAATAAAAATAAAGTAAGAATAAAAATTCTAACATTATGCAATGATCTTCTATATTATGGGGTTTATCCGCAAGACGTCATACTGAATGCGCTTCGACACCATATTGGAGCAATGAATAACAATGCTCAGCATAGAACAAACGTCATTTTTGGGCTATTTTCTGTAGAAAATTATAAGATAATTATTTTGTTACAATAGTATATTTTTCTCGCATACTTATATATGAAAGCCTAATTTACCTATTATAACAACATCAATGCTCTCAAAAATATTGCACTGTATTTTTAAAATAGCAGAATGTGTCATTGTTCTATATATGTGACCCGCATGTTAATTAATGCTCACTTATGGCGTCGACTGTAATATGAATGCACACTCTATAATATATATGTTTCAATTGTATAAAATCCAATGTTTTCATGTTGGAATATATAATGGGCTTTGATTTTTATTTGAATTTCTGTCAATTAACCATGTATTATGACGAGCCTACATGCTCTAATTGATTTAAGTAATCGGTTTTATTCAAAAATGTAGTTTTTTTTTCTTTCTTTTTTAAGCACTTAACTCCAACAACAACAAAAAATAATATAAAATAATAAATTGTAAACATATTTGTACATCGTCAAAACAAGCTGTGAGGTTATTACAACCGGAAGCGCCCTCTTTTCTTGGATTCTAATCAAGTTATAGAAATGAAATCAAAACGTATATTACTTTTATTTTGATAGACCTTCAAAATTTTGGTGTTTATCTTTGGAAAAAAATTGTTTGCTAATTTATATATACAGCTTATTTACAGTAAACAAATATGATACATAACAATTCATAATTTATGCTATATTGCATAATAATTATGTTATACATGGAAAAGATTAATCATGTAATTTATGCTATGCATTTATGTCATGACAGCATAAATTATGATAAATTAGAAAAACATAAATAATTATTCTGTACAACATAATATTACATATTGTAATGTTATTATGAGTAGCATAGATTATGTTGTGTAGCATAATTGTTTCTGATATTCTAATTTATGCAACTTTTATGCTGTAATGACATAAATGCAGCATAAATTATACGTAATTTTTTTCTTTTTGTGAATTAAGCGTATATATAGTTTATGGAAGTATATGAGAGCTACAAAAATAAATGACAATTTGTCATCAATAGTTAGAAATAATAATTATTGTTATTTCCTTAATCTATATTGATTTTTTTCAACATTTATGTATGTGAAATCTCTTATAGTTATAGAGCATAGCAACAGGTAAACAATACACAGTAAACAGAGAAAAATATCACATTTTGTTGCCTTTCTTACATTATTGCAAACGTTCATGTATTTTGTTTTGTAATTTACCCTGCATTGAACAATTGCAAGCACCAATATTGCTATTTTGTAATAACATAAGTATAATTATTCTGAAAATCTTAACTATTATGCTATATGCAGTATAATCACTGTACAACTTATAAATTATGATATGCATAAAAATTGCTATAGCATAATAATTATATTAAGAGTTTTTGATATGAAAATATTTTTTCATTTTGTTATATATAGGAATCAAATTCAAATTTATATAAAAGTGAAAAAATGTGCAACAATCAACAATTTCAATTTAATGCAACTTTTTCGTGAATTATTTGATACAAATTGCTATATAGACTTCCTATATTTTATTTAATATAATTTTATGTATCGCATGATAATTTTAATTATAAAATACGGGACTTTCATAGTCTTATAAATTATACCATATGAATTTATTTTTTCAAGCAATATAATACTTATAGAAATATAAATAAATAAATAAATAAATAAATAAATATATAGACATATATGAATATTTGTGCAATTAATGATATTAGTTTCTATGGTAACGCATGTATACACAGACATGGCAACATTATCAGCCTATATTATTGTACTGTACATATATAATAACATATGGCATATACATATTAGCTTCACTATATGGAAGGATGATGCACAAATCAAACTGCAAGTGCACTCCAGTAGAGATAACGTCACAGACACAAAGTCTAATTAATAATTTTAATTAAATTCATAATATCAAATATATATATTAATTATTATTTACGCACAATTGGTATAGAAGGCAGATATGAATATACCGCCACAGTAATCAACTATTTTTCTTGTTGAATATTATTATAATTTTTGTCATATTGCTTATTGTACTGAAATATTATTAGCAATAAACTATTTATGCATCGGTAGTGCCTGGCGTTTTTAATAACAGATAATTATTATTGGTTTTATTTCATCTATAGAAAAAGTATTCGTTTTATTTTGTTTGGTAAAATATTTTACAATGTCAACTATGGTAACTTGGCAAATAAATGAATATACGTATACTTAAATAGTACATACATAGTTACACACATAAATACATAAATGAATGAATGAATGAATGAATGAATGAATGAATGAATGAATGAATGAATGAATGAATGAATGAATGAATGAATGAATGAATGAATGAATGAATGAATGAATGAATGAATGAATGAATGAATGAATGAATGAATGAATGAATGAATGAATGAATGAATGAATGAATGAATGAATGAATGAATGAATGAATGAATGAATGAATGAATGAATGAATGAATGAATGAATGAATGAATGAATGAATGAATGAATGAATGAATGAATGAATGAATGAATGAATGAATGAATGAATGAATGAATGAATGAATGAATGAATGAATGAACAAGCAAACAAAAAGAAAGAAACAAACAATATCAAATAAATATACAAATAAATCAATTTAATTGAGACGGCTGATCAAATGATAGATTCTTATTATTGATTTAACTGACAATTTCTGTAAGGTGTAAACTTTAATATATATATATATATATATATATATATATATATATATATAAAAGCAGCAGTAGCAGCGACAAAAAGTGTTTCCTGCCCGATGTTTCCCGCTAAATTTGATGCGTGCCCTCATTTCCCCGCATTGTGTATATTATATACCATCAAGGTCTTAGACTTGTATTGTATTTTCTATTGCATTCAACATTCAATCTTAGAAGTCTAATGATCATGGTCCAAGGACATAAGCCTATAAGGCTTATCTTTACATATTAAATCAATAGCAATCTTAACCTTATCAACCACACTGATCATCTTAAATCATACAATATTTTACTTTAATTATAAACCTTAATTTATTAACTGTCATTTTTTGTGTATTTCTAATTATTGCACTTTTTTACACCGCAAAATATTTTATATTTAAAAAAATATATATATTTATATTATTAAATATTTATAATAAAAAAAGTGTAATATTATTCAGTACTATAATAATTACGTATATATGGTCGCACACAATGTTCATGTGTACTTTTTATTAGCAGTTCTCATTTTTTTAACATAAAAAAAAACTTTTAGTATATAAAAAAAATCACATTAATTTTGATGTAACAATTATGGATAAATTATGCAAAACGTTTGCTCTACGCCGGCCATCATCCAAATTATCGATTTTTATTTTTATGTTCTCCCCCGCTCTCTCTCTCTCTCTCTCTCTCATTCAAAGTTAATATGTATAAGATTTCCTCCCCCAACCCTTTAGACTACATGTCTAGAGAGAGGGGGCGGGGGTGCTTAAACAACTGGGCTAAACATTTCCTTGTAATATCCTAATTTGACCTATATAATATATATATATATATATATAAGACGATCCAAATTTTTACTAAAGATAATAATAATAATAATATTTTAATAATTAATAATATAAAAAAAAGACAATTATTATTTTTGTATAAGAATTAAGATTGCAATTGATGAATTATTTTAATTTCTTTTCACATAGTTCCGTAATTTATGCTGTATTTATGTTATTTTAGCATAAATGATACTTCTAAATTATAACAACATAAATAATTATGCAGTAAATCGTAATATTGATATGCTTTGCAACATAGTAATTGATCACTATATATAACATAAATTATGCTGTATTGAATAAATTGTTATGAAGATGAGCTATAGCATAATTATTACGTATTTACTTTTGTCCGTGTTATATAGTCTTAATGCTCTTCGTAAACCGTGTGTCTGTTTTCTGCTACTAAAATGACGATCAACTTTGGTTATTCAAATGTAATGCGCATTTTTTGTAACAAGAAAAGAGTTTACAAACAACACTAATATATTACTATGTAATATTATAGTTTTTCTTGACTTTTTAGTGCAATAAAGAATTTATTTCAAATTTAAATTATACAGAGAACGACTTACTTATAGGGTGTATGCATTCATATAAAAATCAACGCCATATGTGAGCACTATAAATAACATGCGCCAGGTATATGAGAAAATAACAAAAAAAGTCAGTTTAAAAATACGTATATACATAGTAAAATTTTTAAGAGCATTGATTATTTTAACAGGTTGAATTAGGTTTTCAATTATGCGAGAAAAATAATAATAATATAAAAAAAAAAGTAACTTTCTCAATAAAATAGACAAAAGCAATAAAAATAAAAGTTGTTTTTTCTCGCATTTCTGTTCTTTATATTATGTTAGCACCAAAACCCGAAATTGACCCAAACTAGCATTTCGGCTTTTGGTTCGTCGCTTTTTGCCAAAACCCGGAATGCCAGTTTATTTCGGCTTTTGGTTATGAAATTTTGATCCATACTAGTTTTGAGCATTTCGCAAAAATCAAAACCCGGTGTCAACATTTATGTCTAGTTTTGGTCTTTGAATTTTGACCAGAACTAGTTGTGGTCAAAATAGAAAAATCAAAAGCCGAAAAATGAACATTTCTCACCCAAGAATTTTTTTTTTTTTTTGCAATGATAAAAGACTATAATTATATTATAAATGCATGATGTTTTGGTATTATAATTTAGGCGTTAAAACAATGGATTATTTACAACAAACAATTATTTTACTTGAAATGCAAAATATATGGTCTGAAAATATTAATTTGATTAGAATGCGCTGACCATAATCTCTAAATCTTATGGCTATAGATACGGAATGTAAATTGAGACAATACGAAAAATAATCTTACTGTTTAACCTAGCAATGAACCACTTTTGCAATGAGCGTACTTTTTGAAATAATTTGAAATTTTCTTTATGCATTTCTTACAAAAAAAAAAAAAAAAAAAAAAAAAAAATCATTTTCCCTTGTTGCAACAATTACAAATATTTTATTGCAAGTGGGCCATTCAGTAATAGTATATTGTTATTGTTTTGAGAGGCTACTTACGATTAAATGTAAATTAAGAGCTATGTATAAAACCACTAACCATGTTCACTTATAATTTGCGCACTAACAATATACGTGTGTTGTGAATTTTTTAAATTCAAATACTTTCTTATCCTGTTTTTAACGAATATTATGAAATTATAAACCATGTTTTCAGCACAGAGACAAACAGTCAACTGAATATACGTACAAAAGAAATATTTTAAAATAAATCGTTATCACTGGATAAAGTAAGGTGGAATTGAACTTTGAACCAATATAAGGGAAATTAGTCATAAGTCATAACTCATAATATATCACTCTTATTCTTATTGTAAATTAAAATGAATATTTTTACTTTTTTTTATTTAACGTGTCGTGTTATCTCTCTCTCTCTCTCTCTCTCTCTCTCTCTCTCTCTCTCTCTCTCTCTCTCTCTCTCTCTCTCTCTCTCTCTCTCTCATATTTATATATCAATAATTGAGTTCAGAAATGTTCATATTTCGGCTTTTGATTTTTCTATTTTGACCACAACTAGTTCTTGTCAAAATTCAAAGACCAAAACTAGACATAAATGTTTACACCGGGTTTTGCTTTTTGAAAAATGCTCAAAACTAGTATGGATCAAAATTTCGTGACCAAAAGCCGAAATAAACTGGCATTCCGGGTTTTGGCAAAAAGCGACGAACCAAAAGCCGAAATGAGCAAAAATACCTATAGTTTGGGTCAATTTCGGGCTTTGATGCTAACATATACACATTTATTTTAGCTTTGTTGTTTTTGAATCAACAATAAATTATTTTAGCTCAGCTTTATACGCAAGCCACGTACACAAATAAATACGTCATAATTATGTTATAGCTCAATGCAGCAATATTTATACATAACAACATAATTTATGCTATATTGTAGTGATTATAGCAATTTCAGCATAATTTTCAGTAATTTCAGAATAAATTCTTTTTACAAAATAACAATCACATTTGTGCTCTATATACAATGTATATAGCATCAAAAAAAAATATTCAATGCAGTATCAATTACGTTGTTTTTGTTCCGCGTATGTATATATAATAAATATAATAATATGTATATTTGACAATTTATGTGAATTGTTGTTTGAGTAAAAAATTTGACTACAGTATATACTGTTGTTTCAAAATAAACAAATATAAATATACAGAGAGAGAGAGAGAGAGAGAGAGAGAGAGAGAGAGAGAGAGAGAATAACAAATTATTACTGGTTGACTTGAGAAGCAAGCGAGCTAATACAGAATTGTCATCTTAATGTAATTATCAGCAATTTCAAATTTAAACCAGTTGCCATGCAAAAAGTCATCAGGTAATCCAATGCAAGTGCGCCAAAGTGTGCAACCGTTTGTTCTGCACTTTGTATATAACTAAATTTTATTCAATTTTCACAATCATTGTCTATATATTTCTGCTTTGAAGTCAAAAATAAATATAATGGCAATATATATACGTTTGTATACATAAGTACAAAAATAAAGCAAAATGTTAACACTTTTTTTTTTTATTCATTAATTTTAGTTTCCGGACAGAAAATAATATGTAAAAGATATGATTATTTCAGCATAATTTGTTCAATACAGCATAATATTCATAACATGCTACAAAACTTAAATATTATAATGTAAACCTTATATATTTATGATGTTATAATCTAGTATATTTATGCTATAATGACATAAATGTAGCATAAATTACATGATTTATTCTTTCCATGTTAAGGAATAAAAAATAAATACGTACATGTAATTATGCTATAACAACATATTATTCATAAAATAATTGTTAAGCAATACTGAATAATAATTATCCTATGCCCAATAAGAATACACAATTAATATTTGTGCAAATTTAAAACAACAAAATTTATGCTTTGTGAGATATTTGCAGCATAAATTATAATTTTCACTATATTAAGTCTTTTTTTTTATCTAAATAATTATTTTTTAATATACTTTTCATTCTTACTTTTGTTTTCCATAAATCTACACGCAAATATATGTTGTACGTATTATATTATGGTGATTAGTAAATACATAATTATATGTTTCCACACCATATATGCACGAAGAAAAATAACTACGTAATAATTATGCTAACCCATTTTCAGCACAATTTGTTCAATATAACATAATCTATGCTATACAGCATAATACTATTATATATAAATATGTTATATTATATTATATCATATAGTATAGTATAAAATATAATAAACATAAATAAGTATATAAATATAATTGACTAATAAAGGAACAACTGTTTTGAGGCCGACTATAAGCGATTTTGCTCACATCCGCTTCCGTTTTGACATTCTGCGCATGCGTAATAAGTAGAAACGGAAGCGGATGTGACCGAAATCGCTTATAGTCGGCCTCAAAACAGTTGTTCCTTTATCAGTCAATATTGTAAATTATGTTGTTCCAATTTAGTATTATTTATGCTTTAGTGACATAGATGTAGAATACATTACGTAATTTATGCTACAATAATTTTATTATAGCATAAATGATACTAATTTATAATTACTAATTTATAAATTAGAACATAAATAATTATGATAAAATTATGCTTAATAGCATAAATTGTGCTGCATGAAAATGAGCCAGCGCATAATTATTATACGTATACTATATGTCCGTGTGGCTGGCACAAAGGATAACGACAATTTTTTATTATTTTTTTTTTTTTTACCTTTTATTTAATTTTTTTTATTTTTTTTTATTTTATTATTTTTTACTCCTCGGCTAAGAATCATTAAATCGTTGACGAGTTAATATTAGCAAATATTTCAATATTTAGTCAAAACTATACAAAGATTATCATTAATTTTTAATTAAAACACAAATTTCTCTCGTTTCAATAATAATAATCATAAAAGAAAATGTTACTAACCCACACACAAATATTATTATAAGAGTAACAATTTTTAAAAGTGATAATAAATAATAAGCTGTATAGGATCATAATATTAAAGCTTTAATATTTTTATTAATATATTTTAAAACCAATTCAATAAAAAAATACATATATATACAACTACTTAGATTATTCATAATTTATTTTTATATATAAATAATATTAAAAAAAAATTAATAATTATTTTTAATATATCAATCAGATAAAAAGTGAAACATATTATTAAAATAATAATTTTGAAGAGATTTTGAAAAAACATAGACTTTTTCCTGTGTTAAAATACACAACATATGAAATATATTATATTAATATACATAAATATAATATATTATATATTATGTAATGATCATTATGTACTCAATATAATATATAAAATATATACATAGTGTTTGTTTATGTTCTGTTCTTGTTGATTAGAAGAGAGAGAGAGAGAGAGAGAGAGAGAGAGGGAGAGAGAGAGAGAGAGAGAGGATACTCCCTCTCACAAATATTCTGGACTATACATTTACTATCAATGTAAAATATATGAAGAGAGAGAGAGAGAGAGAGAGAGAGAATAGAGAGAGATTGGTGGAGGGGTTTATAAAATTTTTGGCAATAATTTCCCCTACTTTAGGTTCCACCCGCCGCCCCACACATCCCATTACCAATGCAACTATGTATAGCATAGTATACTATAATATATATATATATATATATATATATATATATATATATATATATATAATATGTATATATTAGAATAATGCTAAATGGATGTCATGTTTCATGTAATATTATGGCGCGCGCGAAAATTTTCAGCAAAGCAACAACATCACAAAATTGTCCAATCAGAGATGAAGTAACCACCCACTCTATGTACCACCCACCCCTATATACCATATACATTATATATAGTGCATTATTATTATTATGTAATATAATAGAGCATAGGTTTACTATCGTCTATATACATATATAATATAATATCGTTCGTCAATTTTGCTTATTTACCGATCTCAATCACGACTACTATTATACAGTTGATATATATGTATTTATTTAGACTAGAACCGAGTTCGAATCTATGTTCATGCAATACATTCATATAATTCATTATTCACATATTTGTGTTGAAATTTTACGTATACAACTATAAAGAAAAAAGAACAAAAAAATGAAGAAAAAAAAAATATATATATACAGACACTTCTATAACATATATTTTAAATATATTTTAAGACTGAAATGGGAGGAAAACAAAATATGTATTAGACACACAAAATATATTGTTTTGAAAATACAGATTAATAAATTAATTATAGTATAGTTGAGTAGATTATATGTACATTTATATACAAGAACTGACTTGATGCTATATTGATAGAATAGATTCGCATAAGGATATGTTGTGTTTTGATTGACTTGACTTGTTCTAATCTGTAAAGACATAAAAAACGTATTTATGCTATTTAGCTTATATATTTTTAGCACAATTTGTTCAATGCATCATAATCTATTTTTATGCTACATTTCACAATGTCTATATTGTATAATAATACCAGTAGTTATGTTATGTTGTACAGCACAATTATTTGTATTTTTTTGATTTAGCATCATTTATGCTATAATGATATAAATGAAGCATAAATTATTTAATTAATTATTTCCTTGCATAATTTATCATTTATATGAATGTGATTTGATTTTACCTATATATAGGTATTTCAAAAATATTTTTATTAAAAATTACAGAAAAGAAAAAATTTACAACACAATAAAAAAATATGTATTAAAATTAAGCAGAAAATAAGTTATAGTTGAAATTTGAAATAAAATTGCAGCGCTTTATTAAATTTCATTTATATAAAGGTGGTAAATCAGCTGTACTGCGGGATTTGACTAATATAAAAAAATTGTAAAGAAAGAAAAATCTGAAATTTTTGCAAATGCTGCAGATACACTATAATACTATAAAAAAATATAGGATAATTTATTTTGAAAAATGTTAAACGTTTTTAGGGGTTCACCATGCTATATTTTAAATTATGATTTTTTTTAAGTTTTACGTCTCATAAGAGTCAGTGTTAATTTCAATAATTATTTTCTCTCTTATCTAATGGTCATGGGTTCTGAAATTTTTAAAATGGCATCATAAAGTTTGTAAGTTTTCTTTTTACATTTTGAGAAATATTAAGCCAAAATACATAATTCACAAATATTTATTGTTGCACGTTACCTCAAAGTTCAAGCTTATATAAGACAAAATTTTGATCATCTATTGAACAATCTTTAAATAAAAATATCAAAAATTCTACAGATCAAAATAACTTAGCACGTTTATACTTTAGCTCATACAGCACAGTTTGTCCAATACAGCATAATCTATGTTATGCTGCAGCTGCATAATAACTATGTTACAAAGCATTTTTATATTTCAGCATAATTATTTATTCATAGTTCCAATTTAGTATAATTTAATAACATAAATACAGAGTAAATTACGTATGACGCGGTACATTGACATTTTTTTTTCTATTTTATGTCAAATAAAAATAAATATATTCCTGCAGATCAAAATTTTATTGATTTACAAGATGAGAAATCAATATTGATGTAAATCATTTATACATGTTAATAAATAAATAAAAATTCTTTTTATTTTAAATCTTTTTTTTTTATCTTTTTTTTTATATCATTTTATTAATTAAATATTAGCTGCTGTATTACAAGTTCATTTATATATACATAAAAAAAATAAAAAAAAGGGAAAAAAAAAGTTAAAAACCGAAAGTTATTGTGTAATTTGTGCAAGCCATCGTCTCCACCACGGTCCGGCATCTAGTATAGCGCTGCTGCCGCTTTTTTTTTTTTTTTTTTTTTTTTTTTTTCACTCCTCAAGCAGTAAAAAGGTGTAACAGGTTGAGTATGAGAGAGAGAGAGAGAGAGAGAGAGAGAGAGAGAGAGAGAGAGAGAGAGAGTTAGAGAGAGAGAACTCATTGTCATGCCGACGCGGAGACTATATTTTTCCCCTTCTCTCTCTCTCTCTCTCTCTCTCTCTCTCTCTCTCTCTCTCTCTCTCTCTCTCTCTCTCTCTCTCTCTCTTTCTCTCTCTCATACTATACGGACACAGACAACATCACATAATAAAAAAAAGTCCGAGAAAATCTTGTTCACTTGTGTGGGAAAACGAAGCCACTACTTGCCGGTA
This sequence comes from Ecdyonurus torrentis, assembly GCA_949318235.1. Taxonomy (NCBI): domain Eukaryota; kingdom Metazoa; phylum Arthropoda; class Insecta; order Ephemeroptera; family Heptageniidae; genus Ecdyonurus; species Ecdyonurus torrentis. The sequence goes on from OX439129.1 coordinate 50,959,868, forward strand.
TATTGTAGTAAACATTAACCCCAGCTAATATATTTTTATTCTTTAAATAATATAAAAACCCTATTTCGTATTTATTTTATTATTTTTTTTTGTTCCTTGGCGATGTGGTGTTAACACTTTCTATGAAATATTTTTTTAACGAACAGATTAACTGAAAAATATTGCTAAAATTATATAAAGTGTCCTGATTTTGTCTATATAATCACACTTTGAAGTGTATAATAAAAATTTACAAAACTATATAGTTCTCTTCAAATAAATAAATTGCTGATAAATGAATAAATAAATAAAAAATAAAAAAGTAAATAAATAAATAAATAAATAAATAAATAAAATAAATAAATAAATAAATAAATAAATAAATAAATAAATAAATAAATAAATAAATAAATAAATAAAAAATAATAATAATGAATAAATAAATATATAAAAAATTAATGAATAAATAAAATAAACAAGAAATAAAGTTCTTCGTGACAAAATATTTCAGCAAACTAAAGCTGCTAAAATGATGTTAAATACTGATTCGAAATTTTATAATCTAAAATTATTTAAATAATATTATTATCAAAATTTTGAAGATTTCTTCGTTATAAAAGAAAAAGTGTTTGTAAATTTCTTATATTTTCAGATATGTAAATAAAATAAAAATTACTTTACAAAGAAATCCACTATTTATCATACACAGAAAGAATAAATTATTAATAATAAATAATAATAATTAACTGCTTTTATTATTGGGCTAAATCAGGTTAAAAATCTCTCAATTTAATCCAATACTGTTTCACATAGTCAGTTACAATTTTAAATTCATACAACCAAAAATTTTATTATGTTAATCTATTTTTTTTTCTGTTATTAAAATACGTTTTTAAAAATATAATTTTTTAATAATTAATATATTAATAATTTTCATATATATTATAATTCTATAAATTTACAATAAATAATTTATTAAATAATAATAATAAAGTTTGTTATAAAAATGTTGATGCACACTAACCACAAATAAATACGTAAATAATTATGCTAGCTCAATGCAGCAACATTTATGCATATAACAACATATTATTATGCTATGCTATATTGTATAGTGATTATTCTGCATAGCATAAGTTAAGATGTTCAGCATAATTACTTATTAATATGTTATTACAAATGTGCTCTACAATATAGTAATTATTCTATATGCAGCGTAATTTATGCTGTATTTATGTCACTATAGCATAAATGATACTAAATTAAAGAAACATGAATAATTATGTTGTACAACATAATATTTATGCTATGTAACACAGTAATTGTGAAGTATAGCATAAATTATGTTATATTGAACAAATTGTACTGAAAATGAGCTATAGCATAATTATTACGTATATTTTTGTCCATGTATAATATATGATATATATATTAAAATAATGTATGCACGGATAGAATAAATTACGTAATTTATGCTGCATTTATGTCATTATAGCATAAATTATGATATATTAGAACAACATAAATATATATGCTGTACAACTTAATGTTTATCATTTATGCTATATATAACATAGTTATTATGAAGTATAGCATAAATTATGTTGTATTAAACAAATTGCTAAAAATGGGCTATAGCATATATAGTTATTTTTGTCCATGCGTAGGATTCGTTTTTTTGCAAGGTTTATCCTGCAAGTTAGGCTAATTGTTGAACCATGACGTCACGCGGGTGGCGGACTGACCCAAATTTCAGGGCTCAAATTTTAATGGTTTTTATTTCGACAAAAAGTACAAATAGGTCTTTTGACTGCTTTTAATAATTTATAGTTAGAGTAGTTCATCATGTAAACATTTTATGTGGCATCGTTATTAAAACGGCATTTAACGTTTAGAATAATACCTGATCATGATAAATAATCATAAAATACAAAAACATATTTCCCTTAAACTATAAAGGTGACTTTGATTATAAAATTATCTTATACTTAAAGCATAATATATATTTATACAAATATGATGTATTTAAATGCTTTAACCTAAGTATATTTGATGAAATGAGTAGTTTAAAAAAAATTAATTAAAAATACTTAATGAACTCAAATATTAGAAATTCACATATATATATTGATTCAGTACTCTGTCCTCTTTTAGAATATGCATTGAAATTACCCCCGAATTTTTATGAAATATATTTTTAATATTGTTATTATTTTTTATTTTTTTGTAAATCATGACCTCATAGTAAATCGGGCAGCCTAGACATTTTGCGAGTCAGGCAGGCAGCTATTCATGAGCTACTCAAATTTGAACTCCAACTTTTTTTCTTTTTTTTTTTTTTTTTTGAGAAGACAAAAAAATAACCTGACATTCAATTTTTGTAGTTTTCGTGCTGGCTACTCATGTACTATTACCAAAAAAAAAAAGGATGAAAGTTTCTTTTAACCGGAAACAACCCTTTTTCTTGTATTCTAATCAAGCTATAGAAATAAAATTTGACACGTATTAACTTCAATATTACATTGATCACCTGTACAATTTTAGTGTTTATCTGGGGAAAATTGACTGAGAAAAGGGGTGCATCCGGTTGTAAAAATATGTTATCTTGTTTTGTTCAGAGTGTATGTAAATATTTTGAGTGACAGGTAGCCTTCAGATTTATTTAAATTAAGCAGTAATTTCAGTTGGTATCGTGATAATGTATCTCGCTAATTACATATACATGGTATTACCTGCAGGCATAATACGTTTTCTTATACGTGGCACTTGGCTTCAAATATTACCTATCAACATTTACATACAGGGTGTATGCGCATGACGTCATAATGAATGCACATTGACGCCATAGAGGCGAGCAATTAATAACATTGCTCAGCATAGAATGAACGTCGTTTTTTACTACGTTGTCTTTGTTTTGTTTTGTTTGTTTTTTTTTTTTTTTTTGTTTTTTTTTTTTTTTCACTCGCTTTATTTGAAAACTGCTCAAAAAATTGCTCAAAAATATTGCTTAGTATTTTTAAACTGGTCAAATGGGTCATTTTCCTATACCAGTCCATGTTGTTTAGAGCTCACATATGGCGTTGACTTTGATCTGAACGCAACCACCCTATACATATAAATGCATTTTAACTAGAATCAAATCTGCTTTTTAAAAATTAGGATTGAAACAAAAATCTTTCTGCTAACATGTTTTGTTGTTATTTGCTGTTTGTTTGTTTGTTTATTTATTCATTTATGGAACTCAAACATATGGACTAAAATTGTTTTCTTAAAATTTATTATATTATTGTTATTATTATTAACTTCAAAAAAAAAAAAAAAAAAAAAAAAAAAAAAAAAAAAACGTTTTTCCAGCACGACATACTTTTTTTTTTTGTTCTGAAAAATATTTTGTGTATTTTCTTTGGCTTATTATTATTATTTTTACTACAATTTGTGTACGAAATAAGTAAAAAAAATTACTGACATTTTCGTGAGCCTCTTCAAATCAAAGAAGTTTCCGTCTCTTATTAATTTCGTTAACGCACAGTTTAGTATACAAAGTAGCTACAAAAATACCATTCACAATTTTGGAATTTGCTTCTCTTTTTCAAATGTGTAATAGTTATTGTATTTTTTTTATGTGTTTGTTTCTTGTAATTATAAATTACAATAGTCAACGACAGAAGAATTGTAGCTTTTCAATGTACAATGACCACGATAACAATTTTTACCATTGAAAAACTGGCGGTAAATTTGCAATGATATTGTTATGAGAAAAACACGCGCTGGATTTAAATGGTAAAATATATTATTGTGGTCCTGTGTAAAACACCTCTTTTCACAAAAAGTGATACGTAAGTGCATACTATAGCATGGATGAACGAAGCAGTTTTAGTGTGAGGAGCTGTATATGCATTATGCACGCAATGAACGTTTTTTAATAATTATTTAACGTTATTTAACGACGATATTTCAATGTTCAATTTTATTTTAAAAAGATTATTCATTACAAGTGGTTTATATTCTTAGCAGTTTCAAATATTATACATTTCACATATTATTTTATTTCACATCATATGGTTGATTTTTTTTTTATCCTGCAAGGTAGGCTTTTTGTCGGACCATCGTGTGATGCATGGTGCCTACTTTAACATTTTGTAGGGGCTCGTCTCTCTCTCTCTCTCTCTCTCTCTCTCTCTCTCTCTCTCTCTCTCTCTCTCTCTCTCTCTCTCTCTCTCTCTCTCTCTCTCTCTCTCTCTCTCTCTCTCTCTCTCTCTCTCTCTCTCTCTCTTACTTCAACTTAAAAGTTAAATGTGTTATATTCCAAGTTCCTGGTCAGTTATAAACTACCACATTCTGAGCTACTGGGTCCGAAATGCTATGCGAAAATACACTCTGACAAAAATAAATATACATAATAATTATGCTAGCTCATTTTCAGCACAATTTCTTCACTATAGATATACCTCATAATAAACAAAGCATAAATATTTTGTTGTACAGTATAATTATTTATGTTACTTTAATTTATCATTATTTATGCTATAATTAAAATTGAATTGAATAATAAAATGCAGCATAAATAACTACTCTTTTTCTTTTTTGTGCACACATAACTTATACAATATTTATGTATTTAATAACTCTGAGAGGTTAAAGTACATGGTAATTTTTACTGTGAAATATCATCAATTAACAACACAGATATGGTAATCTTATATAGATCAGTATATCACAATCACATGTTCTTATTTGAGACATCGCGACGATTTTTCTCACTTTCAGTCTGAAAATTGTCTTCGTTTATCTGCGCAAACATTTGTATAAACTTTTGTCTACATTTCTTTATGAATGTAAATAACATTGTTGTCTTGTATCCAATAAAAAATAAACCGACGTTGTGGTGCCATCTCTTGTCAAGTTCTTGAAGTAATAGTAATGTTTTGTGATAAAAATAGCGGCAATTTTATGAAAATATTTGAATTAAAAATATATTTTATATAAATTAGAAGTATAGAGATTACTGTTTGTATAAATTACTATTGACGTGTAATCTAGGTTAATCATTGGACTATACGTACATGTGTGCAATCCATCTGAATTGTCATCGCGCTATCTCGCTTTGCTCTCTACTTTGACATTTATTTTTATCAATAACGAATGTTTTTATTATTTAATAGTTTTGTTATTATGTATAATATAATATAAAAGGCAAATTCATCGAATTATATGACTGCAATTATCATTAATTCATTGTTCATTGATTGATTGATTGATTCGTTGATTCGTTGATTCATTCATTCATTCATTCATTCATTCATTCATTCATTCATTCATTCATTCATTCATTCATTCATTCATTCATTCATTCATTCATTCATTCATTCATTCATTCATTCATTCATTCATTCATTCATTCATTCATTCATTCATTCATTCATTCATTCATTCATTCATTCATTCATTCATTCATTCGAAGAAAAAAGAAAGTGAATTCCGAGCAGAGTTTAGAATTTTTCATGTATTAATTTACATTTATCTACAAGTAACAAAATGTAAACGAGCGACTTCAAAATTAAATGTACATACACAAACCGATGATGCAAGTACATAATGTTTACACAAAACTTATCATAACAAAACATTGAAATAATAATAATAAAAACGATTGCTACAGATATTAAATATATCAATTTTTACTGTAAGACTCATTCATTACAAATATTTACTTTTTAACTTTTGTATGATTCTAGGCATTTTGTCCCTTAAAAAATGTAAATTGCATTAACTGTATTCTTATATAATTAGATATATAGAAAATAATAAAAAGAGAAAAGAGAGAGAGAGAGAGAGAGAGAGAGAGAGAGAGAGAAACAAAAGAAGAGAAATAAAATAAAATTGTTTTTCAAAAAGAATACATATAATTATATTACGACAAGTAAAGTATTTTTTTCTAAGATTTCAAGTCCCAACCTCAATATGGGCTGCTTATTTAAGATAAATACAACCTTAGCATAAGTATACATAGTTTAATTTACTATGTATAAACCATAACAAGATTTCTCTAGAACATAAAATTTGGCCACTTCTTCATTTGTTTTTATAAATATATACATGTCAATTGTCAATAATAATATATTGACATATATATTTATATATTATATTATGGTATATATATTTTCTCTTCTTTCATATATGTACAGTATAATACAATCAAACTACACCAAAACCATATCAGCTTACTAAATTTGAATAAATCACGTAAGAAACAGATTACATAATAATATCCACTTCATTAATTAATAATTATACAATAAGCAACCGTAATTTGATGATTTTAATTTTATTTGTTTATTTAATATGCTTAGCAAAAGTTAAATAAAAAAAAATACATATAATAATATTAATTAATAATTAGTATAAAAAAAATATTTATTGGCGAGCAGAAATATAAAAATATTTATTGTGAAATTCGTCATATTTAACATGGTATGTACGTACGTATTGTCAGGCATTATTATTATTATTATTGGTAAAATCGATTAAAAATAATAAAAGCTTATAATACACATGATTAGGTCATCACAATTTTTTTATATGTATATTCTTCTCTCTCTCTCTCTCTCTCTCTCTCTCTCTCTCTCTCTCTCGTTGTTATAAACAAAATACAAAATAGTATTATTTGCCATTTAATATCATTATCATCGACACACAAGCAAATTTTTATACTCTCTCTCTCTCTCTCTACTTTTCAGTTTATTTTTTAACCAAACACGTTATTATGGACTCCAGTATTCGAGGCTCAATATGTATTGCGGATAAATTCACGTGTATTGGCAGAAATTAAGCTCCCTCGTGCGTACATACAGTGGGGGGTAAAGAGAGGGTGGGTTAGGGGAGGGAGATAGAGAGAGAGAGAGAGAGAAAGGGAGAAATGTAGGGGAACATAAATGCGTAGTGCACTTGTGCACTAGTAATCAATACACACCCCCTCCCACACCCTAAAATATTTCTCCTACATCCCCTTTATACTATATAACCCACCCCCCAAAAATTTTCTCTATACCCCTTTTTTGCAAGTCGGCTAGCTTATACACCCGCCCACCCCCGTCAATTGATTTTGCCAAGTCTAACCCCCCCACCCCCTAAAATGTCCCAGGACCAATAACGATATAGTAGTCCTGAGATCGAGACCCTGTGTTAGGGGTAGTGAGATAAAAATCTTGATGTGGGGATGATATATTTGTTACATGAATATAATATGACATACAATATAATGTTCAGTAACTATAAGTACTATGTATGTATGTATATACAGTATATTGTTACAATAACTATAACGTATGCGAGCAAATTATCTGACTCCAAAATTATAACTGTTTCAGTTTTTACTTTCTCAATTTTAATTAATATTTTAATTATGAATTGTGTAGAAGCACTTATTGTAATAGTATAGGAAATCCATTTATAGAAAAATTAAAAGTTTTCATTCATTAAATAAATCGATCAATCAATCAATAATAGCAAATAATAAGAAATAAGTAAAAGGAATCGTTTTCATATTGTTTAGTTTTGAAAAGTTCTGAGAGCATAAAATTATTGTTTTAAGAAAACGTTTTAGTTTTTCTTATTCATTTTATTTCTATTTAATTTGTATTAAATTATAAAGCATGCTTCACCCAGTAAGATTGACTATATACAAAGAAATTAGTCCTATAGGGTGTGTGCGCATGACGTCATACTGAATACACATTGACGCCATACTGGAGCAATGAATAACAATGTTCAGCCTAGGACAAAAACGTGGCTATTTTCTTATTTTTATTTTTCTCACATATATTAGCTGTTAAAACAACATTAATGCTCTCAAAAAAAAATCCGTGTAATTTTCTCGTACCTGGCCCATATTATTTAGTGTTCACACATGGCGTTGACTTTTACACATGAATGCAAGCACCCTATGCAAGCCCGAGTGGCGATACTTGACAAATAATATCTCAATGAACATGACTGACTGACTGACGTATTCGACTTTGTTAGTGACGTCGCTCACGTGATCACGTGATCGTGATAAAGCAACCGTTGTTGTGAGATGCTCCGGAAGTTGCTTCTCTTATCTCTCAGTGATAACACAAAGATTTACAAAATCAAAGTCACGAGTCAATAAGAATCACATTTCAATACAAACATTACGAAAAATAACCCTTATACAATTCCTATATATATTTTTTATTTTTTAAATATTTTATACATATTTTGTTATTTACTCACTTAGTAATTGATTTATTTAATAATTAATTAAACTCTATTTATTTATGTAACAAAATAAATTAGTAATAATTAATTTTATTAATAATTTTCATAACAATTTCAGCACAATTTCAGCACACTTTCTTCAATATAGAATCAACTCTATGCTATACTTCATTATTAATGTCTAATGTCTTACATAGCATAAATATTATGTTGTGTAGCATAATTATTTGTTTTGTTCTAGTTTAGCATCTAATAAATGGCATAAATTACGTTATTTATTCTTTACGTTCTTACTTATATTTAATATGCTGTCTGTCTGTTGGTCTCTCTCTCTCTCTCTCTCTCTCTCTCTCACACACACACACACACTACATACACACACTACACACACACACACACACACACAATATTTTCTCAAGTTTAATTAGCAATGTTTATTTAGTTTCATTATTATCAACATGACTAGTCAACAATAACGTCTCAACAATGGTCCAGAGTAGCAACTAATTGCGTATACTAAGAAATACTTGCAATAATTTCATGAAGTTATACACGACACAAATGTAAACAAAGCTTCTTTTAGTGGTTGTCTAAAGGTTTATCATCTCATATTTGAAAACCTAATGAGAAAGATTATTTTTGCAGATTATTAAAAAAAAACTTCCGAGTCAAAATTTTATTTGCTCAAAAAAAGTGTGCATTACTTCAGTTATACAAATCCTAACTTATTTGAGATAAACACTTTTCAGTCATTATGAGCAGCTAATATAATGAATTTTAGCAAATTATTAACAATAGCTATTAGAATTGCTGGTTTTGAGCTGTTTTTACAATTTTTTTCGCCTATTTTAAGTTAAATTATCTGCTAATAATTTGCTAAAATGTATTATTTTAGCTGCTCATAATAACTTATAAGTGTTTATCTCAAATAAGTTAAGATTCATAACTGAACTGAAGTAATGCACTTTTTTTGTTAGTTATTTATTTTTGCCCCAAAAACATAAGCAAGCCCAGCATGTAAAAATCATTGGGATAATAATAATAATAATAAATGGTTTTTATTAGAGATCAAAAAAGGTACAAACCCACTTATATGGTCCCATGACTTTCTTATAGAAATAATTTGCAATAGTCAGATGGTAGTCGTTTCTTTCATGTTTTAGAATGCAAAAGAAGTGCTAACGAACTACACTTATAAGAGAATTTTAAGTATAGATAAGCACCTATGTTCCAAAAATTTTAAGTTTTCATGTAACGAAGGTCCTGAAGAGATTACCTATATATACTTTCGCAAGCGGCAACTATTAATAAATAAATAAATAAATAATCATCTTTATTAAAAAAAATGCATATAGATAGAAGAAAAAATACAACTTTTTGAAAGGGCGAGGTTTAAGCCTGACAATAACTATGAATTAACAGCAGCATGCAAATTAGGCACAATGCTTTCAAACCCTTTGTTACATAGGTATATAGCCTAAATTTTTGGGAATGTGCTTCTCTCTTATTACTGTATATATAAATAAAAATACTACACAAAATCTTCAATTATAAAATGTCTACGTAGAAATATAATTCGATTGTTGTGGAGATTTGAGCCTCATTGTTGTCCTTGGTAGAAGAAAATGATGTACACTAAGAAAACATAATATGTTTACTCACAACACACAAATGTTCTGAGAGTACCTATACAAAATACTTTGATTGTGCATGAGTGTATTTTCATTAAATACTTAATCTTGTAGAGGCTATAGTGTCGATGTAAGTATGATGAGTAATACAAAATATACATGGGTTATCGCAGTAAATATTAGAGTATACTTTATACCACATTTCACTAGTATAGACAGTACCCATGTTCCATGTACTTTTGGTAATGAGTAAAAACTAGAGTATACTCTGTAGCACATTTCACTAGTAGACAGTACCCATGTACTATTGGTAGTGAGTAAACATTAGAGTATACTTTGTACCACATTTCACTAGTAGACAGTACCCATGTCCCATGTACTTTTGGTAATGAGTAAAAACTAGAGTATACTCTGTAGCACATTTCACTAGTAGACAGTACCCATGTACTATTGGTAGTGAGTAAACATTAGAGTATACTTTGTACCACATTTCACTAGTAGACAGTACCCATGTCCCATGTACTTTTGGTAATGAGTAAAAACTAGAGTATACTCTGTAGCACATTTCACTAGTAGACAGTACCCATGTACTATTGGTAGTGAGTAAACATTAGAGTATACTTTGTACCACATTTCACTAGTAGACAGTACCCATGTCCCATGTACTTTTGGTAATGAGTAAAAACTAGAGTATACTCTGTAGCACATTTCACTAGTAGACAGTACCCATGCACTATTGGTAGTGAGTAAACATTAGAGAGTATACTCTCTACCACATTTCTCTAGTAGACAGTACCCATGTACTATTGGTAGTGAGTAAACATTAGAGTATACTTTGTACCACATTTCACTAGTAGACAGTACCCATGTCCCATGTACTTTTGGTAATGAGTAAAAACTAGAGTATACTCTGTAGCACATTTCACTAGTAGACAGTACCCATGTACTATTGGTAGTGAGTAAACATTAGAGTATACTTTGTACCACATTTCACTAGTAGACAGTACCCATGTCCCATGTACTTTTGGTAATGAGTAAAAACTAGAGTATACTCTGTAGCACATTTCACTAGTAGACAGTACCCATGTACTATTGGTAGTAAGTAAACATTAGAGTATACTTTGTACCACATTTCACTAGTAGACAGTACCCATGCACTATTGGTAGTGAGTAAACATTAGAGAGTATACTCTCTACCACATTTCACTAGTAGACAGTACCCATATACTATTGGTAGTGAGTAAACATTAGGGTATATACTCTGTAGCACATTTCACTAGTAGACAGTACCCATGTTCTATTGGTAGTGAGTAAACATTAGAGTATACTCTGTACCACATTTCACTATTAGACGGTACCCATGTACTATTGGTATTGGTAGTGAGTAAAAATTATATATAGCATACTCTCTACCAAATTTCACTAGTAGACAGTACCCATGCCGATGCACTATTGGTATAGTGAGTAAAAATTCACTGGTAGAGAGTAAACATTTTAAATCTTTATAATTTTAGGTAGTGTCTATCGATGCTTACCCGTTGAAATGAACTAACTACACTTTAAAAATGTTGTGAAGAATGACCGATCTACACTTTAAAAATTCCAAGTTCACACATATAGTTCTCCTGTTAAAACGTATAGAAGCGTCAAACGTAGATCGTTCATTTTGAGTGAAATTTGTAAAGTGCAGTTCGTTCACTTTGACGGGTAAACATTGTTATGTATTGTAATATGATGTATCCATATGAATGTCTAGTGTCTAAACTACTAGCCTCAACTACTACGTATCCTCACAACAGATCAAGAGCCATAGCTCTATACAGTTAATTAATTCTTATTTTTCACTTTAATATTTAAATATTTTTTTCATGTGAAAACTTGAAGTGTATGCTGACATTAAAACCGAGAAATGAGTTGTGATTGTCTGAGTTCAGATTGAACTGCCTGCCTGACTTAATTATAACAACTCTTCACTTAATTGAGTCGCGCTCAACACAAACCTAAAGTCGGTATATAGATAGAGACGACAATTCTCACCGTATTTCCATTTTAAATCTCTTTCTTTTCCTACTATACCTTAGGGGAGGATTATATTTAAACATCTTTTTTATTATTTGTTCAATTAATTTAAAAAAAATTATTTTATTTTTCAATCTCTGGTTGTTGAAGAAAATTTAATCACAGAAAAACGTAATCAACTTGGAGAGATTTATTTTATTAATTTTCTCGTTTATGTTTAATCTTTGCAATGTGCCTTATTTCAATTAATTTCAATTAATTTATCATGTTTTTTAAGTGCAAATTAGATCACAAAGTCTTATTTTTTTCCATTACAATTTACATAAAAATATTTTTCCAATGCATTTTTAAAACCAAATTTTGTTATAGCAAACTTCAGAATATGCAAAAATATCTTCATATTAGAAACAAGCAATTATTCCACGCAGTATATATTACTTAAGGACGTAGGATAAAAAACTTGTCTAAAATCCTAACATACCTATATAACAAATTTGATTTGACCGGAGTCATTGATTTCTAATTTATTTTCAATTCACGATAGAGCAGATGCGGTTTTATGGATGTCACAGCTCACTGGTCCAGGCGTGCGGAAACAGGTGAACTGTGACTTTATATATATACATATACCCGCATCTGCAATTTCGTGAATGGAAAATAAATTATAAATAAATGACTCCGGCCAAATCAACGTTGATATTTAAGTTTATATGTTATGGATATTAGACTTTTTTTTTTTTTTTTTTTTTTTTTTTTTTTGTTCAATGTGTTTTACACCTTTAAAATTTTTTTTCTGCTGTGTATATAAAGAATTATCAAATATATAATTTTAATTTTTAATGATATATAGATTTAGGATAAATGTAATCGCCTGCAAACATCCAAGCATCATAAAATTAAAACTGTCTGCTCACTGAATGTCATTTATAATTTTTATTATATTATTATTTACATGTAATAAAGCAAAGAATTGCAACGTCCATATACTGTGTGTGTATATATATATATTATATATATATATATACATACACACACACAAACACACACAATCTCAGTTTGCGATTATTGGTTTCATGTGGAGTGATGACCCGCGGACTTCATGTCTCTCTCTCTCTCTCTCTCTCTCTCTCTCTCTCTCTCTCTCTCTCTCTCTCTCTAGCCATGCGAATTGACGAATTATTTTATTATCACAATAAAAATATGAAATTTGAACTGCTAATGGCAAAATAGATACGTATATGTGCGGAGGCCAAAAGTTATTATTTGATTGTAAATAAATAATTATAGAGATGAACTCCTCTCGCACTTTATCACACGTAAGGCTTATGGCCATTTACTTTTATAATACATCACACAAACACAATTAAAATAAAAAATATTTAATGTTACATTTATTGCCTAAACTTTGAAAATAAGTTTTAAAAATTAAATTATTGTTTTGATTTTGTTGAAATGTCATACGCGAAAACTGACAAAATCTCTTTGCCCGCTATAACCACTGTATAGGTTAGCCCTATAGTTTAAAAGTGTGTATTAATTCAGTTACGAATCCTAACTTATTTGAGATAAACATTTTTGAGTTATTATGAGTAGCTAAAATAATGCATTTTAGCAAATTTCATAGCGTTCATTCATAGCGTCCATTCCTACGAGACTAGAAATAATGGGGGTTATCCAGTTGAGTCTCTTAATCAAAAGGGTCCTGAATATTGTATTCCTTTTTTATAAAATGCACTCCCTAATAATATAAAAGATTGTGATTCTTATATGTTTCTTTTAAAAGAATGGTCCAGAGATATCTACTTGACAATATGTTTTATAGTGTTGCTGATTTTCTTGCATGTAATAATGTAACGTATAACTAGCCTAAGTTTTTCCTAATTTTTTTAATATCATGTATAACAAACATAGTGATTCCACATGTTATTATTGTGTTGATGTATTTTGTGTTATTTGACTTGTTCTACTCTGTAAAGACATGGAATGTAATAAAATCTGATATCTTATAATTATTAACAGTAGCTATTTTAACTTAAAATAACTTAGAATAGCTATTGTTAATAATTTGCTAAAATGCATTATTTTAGCTGCTCAGTTAGGATTCAAAATTGTGAAAGTACCCATTTTTTGAGTGATGTTTGTCATATACTATGAGCTAATGTCTTTATCCTGCAATCTCAACCTATACTATACTGAAACTTCCTATCTAGCCTAAGCTAAGGCTAGTCTATATTATTAGGCCTAGTTTCAATAGAACCGCCTGCTTCTTTCACTACATACCGAAGAGTCCCAACACTCACTAGTAAACGTATTCTATAATATAAAATACATAATTTGAATTACAATATTATAAATCAAACAAAAGACAATGATAAAAATTGCTACGCATATGCTATTGACCTAACGTTAGGAAACATTGACAGAATATTGATGTCTGCCTCGGGGGGCGGGGGAGGGGGACGATTTTATCTTGATTAAATTATCTTGTTAATTATTTGCTAAAATGTATTATTTTAGCTGCTCAGTTAGGATTCAAAATTGTGAAAGTACCCATTTTTTTAGTGATGTTTGTCATATACTATGAGCTAATGTCTTTATCCTGCAATCTCAAGCTATACTATACTGAAACTTCCTATCTAGCCTAAGCTAAGGCTAGTCTATATTATTAAGCCTAGTTTCAATAGAACCGCCTGCTTCTATCACTACATACCAAAGAGTCCCAACACTCACTATTTATAGTGAATGTATTTTATAATATAAAATATATAATTTGAATTACAATATTATAAATCAAACAAAAGACAATGATAAAAATTGCTACGTATATGCTATTGACCTAACGTTAGGAAACATTGACAGAATATTGATGTTTGCCTCGGGAGGCGGGGGAGGGGGACGATTTTATCTTGATTAAATTGAAAGATGATGTCATTCTTTCTCTCTCTCTCTCTGCTTTGCTGAGCCTCAAACATGGGCGTACCTCTCTCTCTCTCTCTCTCTCTCTCTACTTGGGCAAAATATTATTCACACACTGCACGCAACATATTTAACCATAAGCTTATTAAGATCCACGTTTGGGTAAAATTAAATGACTTTTTTTTATATGAAAAGCTTGTTTATGGTTCATTTTCTCATTTTTCACCCCCAAATATATGTATTTTAATAAACTTCCCCTTATTCTCTTATAAAATAATGTATCTGTGTGTAAGTTTGTGTGTATGTATATGTACCGAACGCTCCAGAATAAGTTACGAAGCATTGGAAAAAATATAAATGTAGCAACATGGCCACAGATATAGCACAGGTCAAGGTATAGAGAGCGGGTGCTGTGAGTGTCACATTTTTTTTTTTTAATGAAGCCTTTTACTTCCTTTGTTTCAAGATGTATCTATATATGATGATCTATATACACCTTGCTTTGTTTCTAACTTATTCTTACGCATGATGGTTGCATACGCACATATTTGTAGCACTAGCAAAATGTATTGCTATGCTGCAGGTACAGGGGATTGCATAATATACACTCAAAAAAAAGTGTGCATTATACTATTTTCAGCTATTTTAAGTTAAATTAGCTATTGTTAATAATTTGCTAAAATGCATTATTTTAGCTGCTCATAATAACTCAAGTGTTTTTCTCAAATAAGTTAGGATTCGTAAGTGAAGCAATGCACACTTTTTTTTTAGTGTATTTTGTGATGTTCACATTGAGCTTTTTCTATAATTGGAATTTTTAATTGAGCTCCATGAGAATGCTTGCTATTTTGATCAAATAATAAACAATTCCAGTTACAAAAAACTCAATGTAAACACAGGAAAATATAATTTTTATTGTTGTAACAAGCAATGTTATTGTGGATCAATAAAGTTCCTTATTTCATTGTGAAATTGGAAAGACGAGACATGTTCTTACTCTATATCTTGAATGACTGACAAAGATTTGCCTATAGTACTCCCATATATGCGCCTTATAATAATATTTTAAATAAAAACATAAAAATAATAACCGTTTTATTTTTAATTGTTGGATATTAATCATCTTTTCAGTTGAAAATGTATGCAAAATTGTTAATAAATATGTGAGTGAGTGAGCGCCACGGCCGTGGGACATTAATTTGTAATTGTACGTCAAGTGCTGAGCAAGGAGATATAGCTGCCTGCCTGCCAAGATCTGTAGTTTCTAATATACCAAGCAATGGAAAGTCGTTTATAACTTTTGCAAATATTTAACAGTCAGTAGGTTTTGTATTATCATAAAATTTTACACACACAAAATAATAATAATATAATTTTATCACTTTTTTTTTTTTTCCTTTTTTTTTTTTTTTTTTTTGTCGAACTGGCAATTTTATTGTGATTTGAATTGTGAGAGTAACTTTAATAAAAAAAATATAATACGTACATCTTCTGATCCTTTTCTGTCTTACTGCAATTTGCGTAAGTTAAAAATATTTTCCATAAAAATTCTAACTAATGATTTTTTTTCTAAACATTTTTCCATTACAACTTGTATTTTAGAATCTTAAGTAAAAGTTAATGGAAAAGTGTTTTAAAAAAATCATGAGAGTTAATTAAAAATAAAAAAAAAAGTAATAAGAAATTAAAAAAGATTAAGTAGATTCAGTTTCAACCAATGATAACGAGGGAAAATAATAAGAAAAAAATAATCATGTAACATTTTACAACATTACTGTATTTCTCATTAACACATTGAAATTAAAAAATTTATATTACGTCACAAAATATAAATTAATACTATTTCATATAAAATTGTCATATAACTATATAATATAAATGTAATATAATTGTAATAAATTATATCATAACTAAAAAGTAAAATTATAAAGTGTATGATGAGAGCACTCTTGTATTTTTTCGGTAACTTGAATCAACAAAAGATTTGGTAATCAATTCAATTCAAAATAGACTTCATTGCAAAAAACATATTGAGATTCTCAGATTCAAATTCAATTCAATTAAAAAATGTGAATAAAAAACACATTACATCAAATACATGTTTGGGTTTAAGTCAAAGTTTTGGCCCCTGCCTTTGTTTATTGTATGCAACCTGCAGTACTTACTGGTCCGACAATATGCCTAGCTTTCAGGATACAAAGATGTACGCAGTACAGTCTATTTCATAAAAAAAATTATATTTTATTGGCATATGGAAATAACATGTTTTTAAATGCAGTTTTGAGTCAACTGAAATCTCCATGTAATCGTATTGAATGGCCGTACGCCTATAGAAAATAAAAATTATAAGACTTGGATTGTTATAATAAAATACATGTTTATAATAAGGTTTGCTGTTTTTTATAACAAAACATAAGATGTTTGCATTTATACACTTATTATCTTGAAAATGTATTTTAAAATGATATGTCTTAATACGCTTAATAATCTTTTAAATGGTATAATTTCGTTTTTGTTTTTTACTGCTGCGTTCAATGTTGGTTCAGTGATAGGGCCTTTGTTTTGCCCTGACTGCACCATTTGCCTATTTTGCAATAAAGATTATATTTATTTTTTATTTATTTTATTTATTTATATACAAGTCAATGCCATATGTGAGCACTAAATAACATGGGTTCGGGAAAATAGCACATTTTAAAAATACCAATATTTTTTAAAGCATTGATGCTGTTAACAGGTTGAATTTCAAGTATAGGAGAAAAATAACAAATACACATAAATTAACTAATAATCCAAAGAAAATATTCAAAAACGATGTTTGTTCTAATTGCTGAGAAATGTTATTCGCTGCTCCAGTATGGCGTCAAAGCGCATTAAATATGACGTCATACGCATACACCTTATATACCAATAATAAAAATATTTAAAATTTGGTGTATATAAATAAAATTTTCTGTTGATTTACTTTGATGTTCCAATTGACTCCCTTTTTGTTTATAAATAATAAAAATAAATATTTCTGCCTTATAATTTGCATATACATACACTAGTAGAGAGCAAAAGAAGTAAAAGCATTTGCAAAGTGAGAGAAATAAAAATATATGTATATGAAAATTGTTTTGAAGCGACGAGAGAAAAAATTATTAAGGTTTGCTACATTAATTTTCATCTTAACTTTTGCTGCTTCTTTAATGATAAGAAAAATGTTCTGAATAGAAAACTTTGTGGAGATAAGACAGACTCTCTCTCTCTCTCTCTCTCTCTCTCTCTCTCTCTCTCTCTCTCTCTCTCTCTCTCCATGCCTAATTAAATCGATATTCCACGAAGAATGCCTGACAAATTGTGATATTCAGGTAAAAATGCTCCCACGGAACAAAACTATTTACGTTTTTAATAATTAAAAAGTCAGGAAGACTAAAAACAATTAGGAGGTAATTTCTAAAGGTAATATCTAAAACTTCACTATTATAATTTATAATTATTTATTTTATTCATGCATTTCAATTATAAATGCAGTTAGAAGTAATATTTTATATATTTAGAAAATTAAATAAAAAAATATGCTAATAAAAAGGTGCTATAAAAATATTGATTATATATATATATATATATATATATATATATATATATATATATATATATATATAATATCATATCTGATAAAACAAATAAAATTAAAAAGTATCGTTTATTTTAAGTGTGAAAATGTTTTACCAATTATTGAAATGTGTTTTTAGCTATTTTAGATTTATTTAGATTTTATTAAATATTTTAAGAATATATTCCTAATAATATTGACTGAAGCTATTATATTATGAAATAAATGTATTATTGTATAAATATTTTTGTAATCAATGTGCACCAATTGGTATTATAATGATCAATAAAGTAACTGAACTGAACTGAATTTTATATTGCATAATGAAAGAATAAAAATGTAATAATTACACGAAAACATAAATTTAAGAAATTAGATGTAACTCTTCAGTACAAACCAATATAGGTTGAAAAAAGTTTAAACAGTAACTCGTTAGTTAACGTAATTTCTTCAGCGGTAAACACTTAGCACTTCACATCTTTAAAAACTTTGTATTAGATCTAACAATTTTATTTTAAAAAAGTCTAAATAGCAACTCTTTAGTTACTTTTTTACGTGGTAGTTTACATTTAGCACAATTTCTTCACTACAACATAATTTATGTTATACAGCATAATAACTTTGTTACAAAGCATAAATATTGTGTTGTATAGCATAATTAGTTATGCTGTTCTAATTTAGCATAATTTATGCTGACATAAATGCAGCATAAATTACGTTATTTATTCTTTCCTTGTGCTAAAAATGGACATTGTTCTGAATCGATAGATAAGCAAAATTTCTAATTTTTGAGTTCATTAAATATAATTTAATTTTTGAAAGTCACAAAATGACGTCACAGACTGCAACTTTTCCAATATTTACATGCATAAGTGACGTCATTTTTTTTTCTTTCAAAAATCAATTAAAAATACTTGATGAACTTAAAAATTAGAACTTTGCATATTAATCGATTCAGGACAATGAATTCTTTTAGAATATGAAATAAAATTACCTTCTTAAGTTTTCTGTTTAGCTATTATGCTCATTGAGCTATATAGCATAATTATTATGTATTTATTGTTGAATCTTAATGGATTCTAATTTGCATTATCCATAAAGAAATGCAGTAAGTCAAAAATTTGATTACAAATTAAAACAATGACCTTTTTTTTTTTTTTTTTTTTTTTTTTTTTTGTTAATGACCGTATATGGACAAAAATATATGCGTAATAATTATGCTAGCTCACTTTCAGCACAATTTATTCAATACAGCATAATCTCTATACTGTACAATAATTTTAACTGTCTTATACAAAGTATAAATTTATACAAAACATATGTATTTTGTACAACATAATTTATATTTCTAACTTAGCAACATTTATCCTATAATCACACTATAATGACATAAATACAGCATAAATTATACGTAATTTATCCTTACAGTATGTAAAACATTTGGTGCATTTAAATTGAGTTTCAGATTTCAGCCAATAAACAGATGATCAATTATCGTTATTATTGCTCTGACTGCATGGGCTTGCATGCGGGGTTTTACTGTTTGAAATTTGCAGACTTGGGTGCTATGTATAATTTTATACATTAAATATTTGTAATATTCTTCCAAGCAGTTACTTAGCAAATATATAATTTACACAACATTTTTAGCTTCAGGTGCAATGATTTTTGTTTTTTTCATGCTAATGTTTCAAAAGAAAAAAAATCTAATAAATTTTTTTTAAAAAGTATAAAACTTTCATTCTTTCATAAACTCAAATAATAATAATAATTCATAAACATAATTATATACTTCCACACAATTACAACTAGAAAAAATTAATAAAACACAATTAATAAGTAAAATTAATAAAAATTCAGTCAAAAGAAAACTACTACATTTGATCGTGCCAAGACCATGCACGGCCCTCTCCTTATACTGCATCCCTATAGCTTCCTATGTTTTAGTGTTCTACAATGTCAAGCACTAATTGTCGTATATCTGGCAAATACTGTTAATTTGAAATTAAGTTCGACAAGAGCGTATACCTAAACTTTGTAAATATTGTTTTAATTAAATAATATATTTATTGTGCGACATATTCATACATCTCTTTTTCAACTGTATTTTTAATATACAATTTACAATAACTTTTGTCTAGCAATAATTATATTACAAAAACATAGAGGAGACGTTTGTTACGTAATACGTACCATAGTAAGTATAGTATATAATATACTTATACTATGGTTATACTATACTGTCATCACATAACTTTGACTTTAAGATTGAAGCATGCAATTTTCTGAAATATTACCAAGACAATGTGAAAAAATAGTTTACTTATTTACATTTTTAAAACAGTTACCCAAAATTATGAACAAATTAATAATGCTCTAATTTTGCACAATTTAAATAAAAACAAAATATTAAAAAAAAAACTTGCTCTTAGAATTTAGGCTATTTTATGCGTGAGAAATAAAACATGAAAAATAGTAATGGTTTTAAGTTTTAATATACGAAAAGATCGCTTTTTTTATTATTATTATTTGCAGAGAAAGAGAGCTTCAAGATCACTTTGACGTCTTTACGCAGTAAGATAATTGCATAGCTTGAAGGAAGGATAAAATTGGGTTATATAATTTCTAAAATAGCAAAATAACTTGGAGTTATTATTATACTTTGCATGAGCTCGGTGAGTGCGTGTGAGCGTTATGGGCAAGTGAAGTTGATCCTTGCCGAGAGCAGAGAGCTTCAGTAAGTCGGACTTTTGCTTTTGCGTGATCATAAGCATGGCATGGCATGCGAGAGAGAGAGAGAGAGAGAGAGAGAGAGAGAGAGAGAGAGAGAGAGAGAGAGAGAGAGAGAGAGAGAGAGAGAGAGAGAGAGAGAGAGAGAGAGAGAGAGAGAGAGAAACCGGCTTTATGTTTTATTGAGAAGAGGAGAGAGAGAATAATAATAATCATGATAATAATAAAAAGATAGAGAAAAAGGGGAGAGAATATAAAATTGCCCCTCCCCCCTCCGTGACGTCACGACTCTCTCTCTCTCTCTCTCTCTCTCGCGGCTCGCGGTCACTCTCTTTGTTGTGTTTGCCAGCAAGAGAGCCGAACATCTTATAAAAAATAATAATTTCACTTTCAATGTCATCTTATTCAAGTTACTGATGGCAAATAAAACTTATACGGTTTGTCGACTTTTTTTCTCCTTTCAAAATCTTTTAATAACAAAAACTTTAGTCATATATTTTTAATTTATTTATATATTTATGTAATAGCCAAAACTAAAATATTATTTTGACAAATAATTTTCGTACAAAATTAACTACTTATTATTACTTTACACATGCTTTGTAAATTTCAAATTAGCAAAAATACAATTTAAAATATAGACTGAAAATAGAAGTTGTTATTAATTTAGTAAAGCCTTTTATTATTATTTTTTATTATTATTATTATTTTTTATTTTTTTAGTCGTGAGTTTTTCTGAATTATTTCGCTAGATAAATTCAAAATATTATTGCATTAAACAGGCAAAATTTAAGACAATACTGTACAATACATTAAATAAAAATCGCTTACTGTGCACTTAATATTACGCACTTCATATAATAGTACTTAATATTATGTAGTACGTACTGTACTGCTTGTTCTGTAATATCACTTCGATATAGTTAAAAATTGAGCTAAAAAAAAACTGGGTCACAATTTCAAGGTCGTTCTTATTGCGTGCTGTATAAACTTGATGCGATTGAAAGAAAAAAATATTTAAGTTATTTGATTGCATAAAAATAAGAAAATTAAAACAGAAAATTGCAATAATCAAGCTTTAAAGGTTTATTTCAGCTCAATGTATTTATTAAGGTTTAAAATATAAAAAGATAACTTAAAAACTTTAGGATGCTATTATTTTGAAAGTTAATAGTAATCTATGATCAAATTTTCAGAACCCGTGACTATCAAATAAGAAATAAAATAATAATAGAAATTAACATGGGATCTTATGGGACTACAACTTTAAAAATCATAATTTCATGTCTAGCATGGTGACTTTTTTTTTTTTTTTTTTTTTTTTTTTTTTTACATTTTTGCATGAAAATATATCGTATTTTAATGGATCACAGTGCAAAATTTTAGATTTTTCTTTCTTTAAATCTTTTTAGTTAAATCTCGCAGTAGCTGATTTCCTGCCTTAAAATGTTATGAGGTTTGAAAATAATTTTTGTGCTAAAATATTATAAATAAGTAAAAGTTTGCCGAGAGAAAAGTCTTTAAGAAAACAACAACTTTTGTGTTTTGACAATAGACAGGTGGTCAATGTCAAAGGTTACAACTTTGAATATTTGATGCGGAGATATGTTGGTGTTTTGTTTAGGCTGAACTTTGTGAAGATAGTTCACAAGAAAGTGATAACAATGCAGAGAGAGAGAGAGAGAGAGAGAGAGAGAGAGAGAGAAGAGTGTTGTTCTATCAGAGCAGTTTATATCAGTGCAACAATGTTACTTAATGAGGAAGATGAAAATAAAAATAAGGGGTTCATTTTATTTCATATGAGGGCATTGTGCTGAATCAATTGATATACGTGATTTTAAATAATTTTTTAGTTTATTAAATAAATAAAATAAATAATCGTCTTTTTTTCAAAAAAATGCAAAGAAAAAAATACAACTTTTTGAAAGGGCGAGGTTTCAGCCTGACAATAATGCTGTTCGTAAACCCTGTTCTCTGCACCAAAAATGACGATCGCTTATGGTTATTCAAATGGAATGCGCATTTTTTTTATGTAAGAGAACAGGGTTTACTAACAGCATTAATCTGTCTGGCCCACTCTTACACCTAACCCCAACAGAAAACATCAATGAAATTTTTTGATTTCATACAAAATTATAATAAGATGGAAATAATACTATGTAGCAAGAAAAAACATTTACAAATATCACACAAAATAATAATAATAATAATTGTATATCGCTTTATGGAAACAGATGTAGAACAAGGTGTGGAAAAAAGTAGTGAAGAAAAAGAAAAAAGGGTGTTTATAAAAAAAAAAATACTCATTTTATATAAATTTTAAAAATCATGAAATGACGTCATGGTTCCTAACCCAACTTTATAACATAATTAACTTTATAGTTATTATCTTTATAACTTTATATACGTAATTTTTTTCAATACCCACATAAATTACCAAATTTGACGTTTTTTTTTTTTTTTTTTTTTTTTTCTCAAAAAATTAATAAAAAATTATTAATAAACTCAAAAATTAGAGCTTCACATATCTATCGATTCAAGACGATGTTTTTTTTAAGAATATAAAGTACCCACCTACCTAAATGATATAGTTTATTGTTATTCCTCATTTCCTGCCAAAAGTATTTAGAAATATAAATAAAATTCTTATTTTAGAAACCTGTTGAAAACAACAACAAAATGATAAAGAACATTACACTTTATGAGAGTATAGGTTGATCCCATTAACTGATGTATAAAGCAGAAGAAAAGAAATTCATGAACACTATCACACACACTTAAATTTAGAACATTTTATACTGATTAAATGTACCACTGGTAAGTAAAGTTTTTTGAAATGTTGTAATGTATGATTTTTTTTCATAAGAAACATTTCTAAATGCATTAAGAACGTTTAATTTTATTTTAAACAGTTCGTTGATTGTAAGTGGTCCATTGATATTGTTGTTTGAGTTTGTATTATTAGTTTGAGAGTATTGGAAATTGTTTTTTATTTCAAACATATATAATGACTACAGCAACGTTTTGTATAACTTTTTTCTTATAGACTATTAACTATATTGGCCAATCAAAGGTTACAATTTCTTAAGGTGTATTCACATGTATTTGTTTTTGCATAACACTTTGCATTACAAAATTCAACGATACATACATTTAATTTCGATTTCGATTACTTCAATACTTTATTATTTTTTTTTTTTTTTTGCCGTTTTTTGTTTTTTTGTTTAATGTATAAATTAATATTATGAATTTGTTTAGAAATAAATTGAACCGACCGATAAGGCTATGCATTGGTTGGAGTATGTACCTTGTGGAAATTAATAATAATAAAAAATAAAAAAATGGTTATGCAAAATTATTATATGCAAAAAGTTATGTAGAATGAACATTAATATGTGAGTACACCTTTATACTGCTCTCTCTCTCTCTCTCTCTCTCTCTCTCTCTCTCTCTCTCTCTCTCTCTCTCTTGTATGCTGAACAGTATAAAGTTAACTTAGAGCATGCAGACAAATATCCTCAAAGTTGATTTTTATCACGTTTGCCAAAGATGACAAAAAATCAAATATAAATATATATATTAAAAAAAAAAAGGTTATGTATTTGAATGTATATAATTCTGAATAGCTATAAAGTATTTTAAATTTTGGAAAAAATTCAAGACAAATTTAAGTTGTCTAAATTTTGTAGAGTTAAAAATCTTAACTTAAAAACTGATTCCTTGGATTTGTTAACGATATTTGCAACAATACTTGTATGCATCTTTTGACAATGGCATGTGTATTGTGGTCAGTCTTTTGTTTGTTTGTTTTTCTTTAATATATACGTTATTTTGCTCTGTACCAAACACAAAATTAATAATAATTAGTATTAAATCAATTATTATAAAGAAATTGTTTAAAAAATGACTATAAATTTATGTATAAAAATAAATATTTTATTTTTTATATACATAATTAAAAATACGTAAATAAGAAAAAAAAACTAATTATAATGAAATTTTTGTTAGAAACTTTGAAACTTGTAACTGACTGTATGTACTGTGAAACAGTTAGGGTAAATTGAGAGGTTTAAAGTCTGATTTTTGCCCAAATAAAAGACATTTATTGTTAACATTGTTATTATTATTATTATTATGCCAAATTTATGTTAAAAATAATCAATTTTATCATTAAGCAAGGTAATATATTATCTATGCTGCAGGCAGTTGTATATATACTGTACACCTAAGTTGAGCAACATTATGCATGCAGTCAGTCAGCAAGTGCATGCGCTAATGTCTCTGAGCTTAGCAAGGTAAGGCTAGGTAGATCAACAACAAATTAGCCACCACTCGCTCAATGTTTATGTACACTTAAAACAACACAACGCTTCACATATTGGAGCGGGGCTTTATACTGCGTTAATCTATCTCTTCTCTCTCTTCTCTACTCCCTCTCTCTTTCCTCTCTCTCTCTCTTCTCTCTCTCCCTCTTTCTCTCTATTCTCTTTCTCTGTCTTCTCTCTCTATACTCTCTCTCTCTTCTCTCTATACTCTCTCTCTCTCTCTCTCTCTCTCTCTCTCTACTCTCTCTCCTCTCTCGTTCTCTCTATTCTTTCTCTCTCTCTCCTCTCTATACTCTCTCTCTCTCTCTCTCTCTCTCTCTCTCTCTCTCTCTCTCTCTCTCTCTCTCTCTCTCTCTCTCTCTCTCTCTCTCTCTCTCTCTCTCTCTCTCTCTAAAACAGCAACATTACAAATTTTATTTTATTATGAATGAGCTTACAAATTTTGGCACCACTTTTATAATAATTAATTTTAAGCACGTAAAAGTGTATTCTTATACTGATACTTACTATTTGGAATTCTCCATTTAAATATTTAGAAATCCTCAGTAAAGTATATAGTTTTCTTAAAATTATCTAACACATGGAAAGAATAAATTACGTAATTTATGCTACATTAACGTCATTATAGCATAACTTATACTAGATAAAAATAGCCACAAATATTTATGCTGTATAACACAATATTAATGTTTTGTATAACATATGTTATTATGAAATATAGCATAAATTATGTTGTATTGAACAAATTATGCTGAAAATGAGCTTTAGGATAATTATTATTAATTTTGTTATTTATTTATTTATTTATTTATTTATTTATTTATTTATTTATTTATTTATTTATTTATTTATTTATTTATTTATTTATTTATTTATTTATTTACTTATTTATTTTTATTTATTTTTTATTAATGATTTTTTTTTTTTGCCCGTGTAAAAATTTAATTTTAGATTCAAAATAATTCAAATAACAATTAATTAAATTGGTTTTCTTATTTTTTTATAAATTGATAAAGTAACAAAAATGCCACAATGGTAATTAAAAAATAATAACAATAATAATAATAATATGGAAGCCAGAGCATTAAAAAGTATCACAACATTTTATATTAAGGATTAGTTTTTACATTATTGGAAATGAAAAACAATTGTTCATGATCGTTTGTGAGCTTTAATAATTATTTTAATTAACAATTAGACTAATTATAGTATAAATATTAATTAATTATTGTTTTTATAACAAAACATAAAGCTTTTTTTTTTTTTTTTTTTTTTAGCAAGGGGGAAAAAACAGCTCATTCATTTGTTTTGATTATATATAGGGTGCTTTCACTAGCAGTGATTTAAACTTGCACTTTGACGCCATATGTGAGCAGTAAATAACATCGAGAGTATACGGAAAATGACAAAATAACTTATGATTTAAAATTTTTAACTTCACTAGCATAATTTTGGATTTAGTTATTTTATTTATGTTTTAAATTAATAAATATTTACAGAGGTATTATTTTAGACATCTTTTAAAAAATAAAATAATATGATTAAAAAGGACTATATAAAGAAAATATTAGATAAATAATCTGACAAAATAAAAATGATACATTATCGTATGATTATATATTAATTGTGATTTTTTTTTTTTTTTTTTACAAATTATTGAAATTTTTTTATTATTATTATATTTAATATTTTTATTTTTATTTTTTTGCAATATGATTTAGATTTTATTAAATATTATAAAATATATACTTAATAAAAATATGACGATGATGACTGAAACTATTATGAAATATATTGTAATCCTTTACAAGAATTTTTTGTAATCAATGTACTAATTGGTATTATGGTCAATAAAGAAACAGAAACTATATCTTAAAGCCATAGACCACATAAAACAACATGTGCTTTTTAATGAATAAACAAGGAATGGGATCTTTAAAACTGATGTCAATTTTTATATACCAGAATGTTTATGTAGCCCCACGAGAGAGAGTGAAAAAACTGTAAAGTATGTAATTTGCGTGAAATTTCATGTTTATGACGTCAGAAACATGCAAAAATTAGTATGAAAATATTCTGCGGGTTGCATAAATTAAATTTTCTAATCACTGCTACGGGGCTACAGTTGGGTTTTGAGAAATAATGTTATTTATGTAAATCCCAACAAGTATTTTGTGATATAAATGCTTATGTTTTTCTCTGGTCTATTCCTTTAAATAATACAATAAACACCAATAATTTTAATATATACAGTAGGTTAAAATGAGTTGAAGACACGCAAGAAAAATGATAATTACAGTTTTTTATATTTCTAAAAATAAATATTAATATGAATTAAGCCCTTTCTTTTGTAAGTTGCATTTACTTTATAATAATGTTAAATAATTGAAGTCTATAGGATGAGAGTAAAAAATTATATATAAATTTAATTTATATTCATATGAAAATTTATGTTTGCTACAAGGCAATATATTTCTATGCTTAAACATGGCGCTAACCCGCAATGCCATGCCGTCACCCTATATATACAATCAAAATTTCAATTCACTCGTTTCTATATAAACTGATGTAAAGAGGCTTTACGAACATCATTGCAAATTTAGGCGCGAGATTTTGAATGATAAAATATATAACGAGTATCTTGTGTACATACATACATCATACACAAGAATAGTTTGGTGAGCTGCACGGAAAACATAAATTTAAGTAATTATCCAGTCCAGATACATAGATGTAACTCTTCAGTACAAACCAATAACTTGGTTGAAAAAAATTGAAACATTATCTCAAGCAGTATAATAACTCAAAACAGTAACTCAAACAGTAAGAAAGAAGAAGTGACCCAATTTGTATTAGAAAACAATATCTATGTTATTTTCATACATTCCTCAAGTGTAAATAAAGAAAATGCATTTTTGTAACACTTAATATCTAAAACCTTTAACTTAACTATCATAATTTTAAAATTATTTATTTTATTTATAAATGTATAAAATTTATTAAAACAACTTATACAGAAGTATTATTTTAGATATCTTAAAAAATAAAATAATGTGCTAAAAAAATATGGTATAAAAAAATATATTAATAATAAAGTAAATCTCTGATATAATAAATATCTGATAAAACAAAAGTGAAAAATTATCCTATGACTATTTGATATAAATCATGAAAAATGTTTTACAAATTATTGAAATATATGTTGTTGTTTTTTTTAGTTTTATAGTTTTAAATTTTATAAAATATTATAAGAATATATTCATAATAATAATATGATGACTGAAACCTTTGAATGAAATTCATTGTATTCCTTCATAAATATTTTTTTAATCAATATGTACCAATTGGGTATCATGATCAATAAAAAAACTAAAAGTGAAACGTAATTTCTTCAGCGGTAAATACTTATAGCTCTTTACATCTTAAAAAACTTTGTATATATCTAACAAATTTATTCTCGTATAGAAAAAAAAAAGTCTAAATAGTAACTTTTTAGTCACCTTTTTCCATGTGTATTATATTACATACATTGCATGTACTGTATGTATGATATGTACTCTATGTATGTATATAGGACTAGAACTGGACAGCACTGCATTGATGTGCAGTGCACCTACTAGGAGCCCCCCACATGCGCTCGCTCAACTCTATATAGCCAAATAAAAAAGCCAAAAAGCAGCAAGCGAGCTATAAAGAGAGGAGAGCTCGCATTACTTCCTCTCTCTCTTCTCTCTCTCTCTCTAGCTCTCTCTCTCTCTCTCTCTCCACATCTCAGTCGATATTGCAGTTTTTTTTAAACCTCCTCACTTTTGAACCATTTTTTTCTATCAATCAACTTTAATTGGAACATTTTATTGACTAATTTCTAACATCTTGTATAAAATATATATTTGTTAACTATTAGGATAAGAATATAACTTTTCAATTAAATGTTAATATTTTTATTACGTATATAAAAATTATGTTTTTGGTTGTAAACAATGACTAGACCAACCGCTTGCTATAACATATAACAAACAATGTTACTGTGGACTGCATGCTTAGGTCAATAGGGTGTGTGCGCATGACGTCATTCTGCATGCTTTTTGATGCTCTTCTTGAGCAATGAATAACATTGCGCAGCATAGTAGTTTTTGGCTATTTTCTTTAGAGAAAAACTTTTTTTTTTTATTATTATTATTATTTTTCTTGCATACTTGAGATACTAATTCAACCTGTTAACATCATCAATGCTCTCAAAAAAATTCCGAAGTATTTTTAAATTGGCAAAATGAGTCATTTTTCTATACTGGCCCATGTTATTTAGCGCTCACTTATGGCGTCAACTTTAAAATGAATGAAACCACCCTATAAAATTTGCTATTATTTCTTCATCTTATTATTATTATTTTTTACAATTTTATTTCTTCTTATTATTAATATTATTATTTTGACAATTTTTACTATGATTTTTAATTTCTACAATTATTATTAATTTTAAAACAGATATTTATATATATATACTCTAAATATAATAAAAGTTAAGCAACGTTGTACCAAGCAAGCAATTCTTTATTATATGGTTGAACGTAATACAAAATAACTGCTGCACTCAAATACATTTGCATGTATTGAACACTAATTAAAATGCAGTTTTTCTTTTTTAATTAAAAGTAGTTCAAATTTTAGTTTTTTTATTGAGTATAGCAGAGAAAGTTCACATTCTGAATATAATAAAGTACAAAACAACATAAAGCACGCGAGGAAAACAAAATATAATATACAGTATAGTATCACTATAATATCAAATTTAAAGTCACGATAAGGCCTATAGGCCTTGGTTGGATTTCTGTGTATATAAGTGATAAACAATAAAAAAAAATTTAAAACAAAAAACAAAACAAAAAAACTGGAAATTGAAAAAGTTCATCATAAGTTAGTGACATTAAAGAAATCACAAGACGAGTACAGTTGACTAGATTTGGATAATTATATTTCTAATATAGTAATATCTTTTATCGTAATTTATCGTAAATATACCTGACTATAGACGAACGTTTGTTGATACTATCAACTGCCTGGCTCAATAAAGAAGTCATATTCTTATTTCTAAAAAAAGTATGCATTACTTCAGTTACAAATCCTAACTTATTTGAGATAAACACTTTTCAGTTATTTTAAGGCGGGAAATCAGCTACTGCGGGATTTGACTAAAAAGTTGTAAAGACAGAAAAATCTGAAATTTCACCCAGTGATACATTAAGATAAGTTATCTTTTAAAATGTCAAATTAATGTTTAATGTTTGAAGTTTTAGTCCCATAAGAGCCCATGTTTATTTCAATAATTAATATCTCTCTTATCTGACGGTCAGAGGTTCTGAAAATTTTATAATGGGTAGCTGTTACTGTTACCTTTCAAATTGCATCATAAAATTTGGAAGTTTTATTTTAGATTTTGAGATAAAAGCCATCTACAGTATATACAACCCTTAAGCAGATAAAATAATACATTTTAGCAAATTATCAACAAATAGTTATTTTAATTTATTTTAAGCTACTTTAATTTAAAATAGCTATATTGATAATAATTTGCTAAAATGCATCATTTTAGCTACCAGAGTAAAATTTTAACGATGACACAACTAAGAAATAAGAATGACAAATAAATACGACAGAAAGATGAAATATCAATGAAACGTGTCCCATTTCAAATGTGTTTATCTCAAATAAGGTAAGATTCGTATAACTGAAAGTAAAGCACCTTTTTTTTAAGATTGCTTTCTGTTGTAAAAATAAGGCTATATGATAAATGTAAGTGATAACAATAGTTTTTAATTATATATTTTTTTAAAAACTTTTGCAATTGTTTTATACCATGGTATAAGATTTCTTGGCTATAATATACTAGATGAGTATATAGATATGTCTTCCACCCACACTTTATATACCTACAGCTAAAAACCCTAACATGGAGCGGAATTTAATTGACATTATAGAGATTTTTAAAAATAGTTTCTCTTAAATCAACACCAATATTATTTTTTAATATTTTCTCTGGCTCATGTTGCAATTTTTATATAATTATATAATGTGTCTATAGGGTGTAAGTGCATGACGTCATACTGAATGCGCTTCAACGCCATAATGAATAACATGGCTTAGCATAGGACAAACGTCGTTTCTGTGGCTATTTTCTTTTATAAATTAGTGTTTTTCTTCGGATCATTATTATTTGTCTCGCATACTTGAAATTTAACCTGTTAACAGCATCAATGTTCTTAAATATATTGCGAAGTATTTTTACATTGGCAAAATACGCGTCATACCTGGCCCATGTTATTTAGTGCTCACATATGGCGTTGACATATATATGAATGCAATCACCCTATAGCTCTGCAAATACACGTGCAATGACACATGTTATACAAGTGCAAGTGCCCTATATAATTCTACACGTGTTACTTCTTAGCTATCAAAACAAAATATTTCAGTACATATTGGATGACCTCTGATGGCCTCTTCTGCGCAATCAAGCAAAAAATAAAAAATGTGTGGCATAATTTTTTTTTTTTAATATTTGTTGAGTGATTGAACTATATACATTTGAGTAACATGTCATTAAAAAAAATAATAAAAAATAAAAAAATCTGTAACTGAAGTTGAAAGTTGAAACACCAAAATATATATGCAACATAAAAAGACATAATTATTATGTATCAAAAGTCCATTGTCCATCTTTTATTAGCGCGTCAATTAGCAAGCTATGGTGACTCCGCCCTAAATTTACATAATTATTTAGTCAACAATAATTAATACAAAGATCACTGCGCAGAAATATCTGACTTCTATACAATCAAATGTAAAATATTAATTTTTATCGTAAGCTCATTAATATACTTTATAATGCAATGATTTTACAAATATAAAAAACATATGAAACATTTAATTCTAATTTTTATTATTATTCAAAGTTAAAATTGATTGCGATTAAGTAGGGGGAAAAAAAGACAAGTTTTTTTTTTCTTTTTTTATATATGAAAATAAAAAACTTGCTATAAATAAATGTTAAAATATAAAAGTATAAAAAAATATAAGAAATAGGATATAGAAAATATATATTATGAATGAATTAATGATAACATAGTTCAAGGACAAAAATGTATACGTAGTAATTATGCTAGTCTATTTCAGCAATACTTATTCACTATACAATATAATTTATGCTGATTAAGATTTCAACATAATCTCTCTGCATAATAATACTGCTACATAGCATAAATATTTATGAAAATGTCATAATATCAAAAATTATATAATATGATATACGTGATACGCAACTTAAATCAACTAATTTTATTATCTCCGTCAACCATATTAAACACTCTTTTCTTTTTCTTTGAAAAAACTACAGCATTTATTTCATAGAATATTTAAATAAGAAATACTTTAACGTGGATTTTTTTTTTTATTAAATTTTCATCAACCTCTATAACACTTGTAAGAAAATTTTGAATATAAAAAGTTGACTATTAAAAAAAAATAAAAATAACAATAACAAAGTACAGTAATTAATTAAAATGATCAGTAAAGAGACAGGTGTTATTAGTGCATGCTACAGAGTGTATTGTTTGTCACATGCAGTATTGTTGAATGTTGCTCCACCAAACAGTAAGGGTGGCCACCCCTGCCTGAGACCATCCCCCCTTCCTCTCTACCTCCCCCCGTACATCACAAATTAATAACAATCACACGTGCAGGTACACTCGCTGCCGCACAAAATATGACTTTTATTATCTATCACACTGAAAGAAAAAATACAAAAGTTAACACACGGAAAAAAAAAAAACTGATGCTGTATTGAATAATTGTATAGCACAAATGTTATTTTGTAATAACATAAGTAATTATGCTGAACATCTTAACTATTTTACTCTGCAGTATAATCACTTTTGTTTACAATATGGTATGAATAAGCGTAGACGGAAAACATCAATTGTATAAATTGTTCAGTTACATAGATGTAACTCTTCAGTACAAAATCCAATAACTGAATTGAAAAATGTTTGCACAGTAACTTGTTGAGTAAATTTTATGTCTTGAGCGGAAAACAGATAAGCTCTTCACATCATAAAGGCGTAGAACATCTTCAACAAAAAACTTGCCTAACATCCTAACATACCTAAATATCAACGTTGATTTGACTGGAGTCATTGATTTATTTTCCAATTACTAAATGGCAGATGCGGATTTATGACGTCACAGCTCCTTTGTTTTTGAGTGCGTTAACCAGTGAGCTGTGACATCATAATCCCGCATCTGCCATTTAGTAAATGGGAAATAAATTAGAAATCAATGACTTAAGCCAAATTATCGTTAATATTTAGGTATGTTAGGATATTAGGCAAGTTTTTTGTTCAAAGAGTTCTACGCCTTTAATAATATTTGTATATCTACATGAAATTTGTTCTAAAAAAAAAACTAAATATTTAGTAACTTTTTAGTAACTTTTTTCCGCGCAGCAAAATTACTTTGCACCACTGTAAAGTTACTCTATAGTTTACAGCAAAGTAACGCAGTGCCAAATATTATGTTGTACTTCTTGTACAAGTGAGTAACTATGTACAAACGACTGTGATAATATAATTCACCATTCAAAAACTCGCGCTAAATTGGCAAAGTTGTTCTTATGAGAAAAACTCCCGCTTAATTCAAATGGTAAAATATTTATTATACAATAGTGTATTAAGTCTTTTTTTTTTTCCCGTGTACGACTAACTATAGACATTGTAAATGCATGCATGCAATAGGCTGCAATATAAATTTTATATAGTGCAGTATACCTTATTATTATTTATATATGAAACTGTATAATTACTATTATTATCTGTATTGATGTATACTTACAAACTTATGAGAAATTTCATGCAGCGGTCACATGTCGCACGTTAAAAATTCATTATTTAAAAAAAAATAAAATGAAAAGACGTTTTGTTGCTACACGCACGCAATTGGAAATATGTACTTATTTATTTACATATAATTTATTTATTTATTTATTTATTTATTTATTTATTTATTTATTTATTTATTTATTTATTTAATTAATTATTTATTTATTTATTTATTCATTCATTCATTCATTCATTCATTCATTCATTCATTCATTCATTCATTCATTCATTCATTCATTCATTCATTCATTCATTCATTCATTCATTCATTCATTCATTCATTCATTCATTCATTCATTCATTCATTCATTCATTCATTCATTCATTCATAATGTCACCCAATGCAGTTAAAACATACTACAATGCAGTTGTGTCTCACCTCGATTAGATGACGTTTCACCTGCATTAGGTGACATTGTGTAGTATATCAATACCTCATTGTTCCTAGTTAATATTTACTTATTGCAATGTACAAAACTGATTTACTTGCCAGTAGCAAGTTTATTTTATTTCGTGTTGAACTTCACTCATGTTAAAGTTAATTATTTTTTATTGCTCAAATTTAGTTTAAAAAAACTTCAAGTTTGTCAACAAACTGTCAGCATGTCAAGATTATTTATTTATTGACACTCGCCTTCAAACTTGGTTATTTTTTACATACTATACAGTATGCATGATGATATGATACACTTTTTGTCTTTGTTTCTTGCATGGCACTCAACACCTGCAAATGCGATAACTGGCGTGCTTTTTATTTATTTATTTTATTTATTTATTATCATTATTATTTTTTTTATTTTTTTGCAACTTGTTAGTTTTAATAATATATTTATTACAGTAATTTGTGGCTTTTAATTTTTTCTGTTATTTACTAATTTTTTTTAAATTTTACTAATAATATTTGTTAAACCGAAAAAAGTAAATAAAAAGTTAGTATTTAGATCTTTTTTTTATAATAAATTTGTTAGATATATAAAAAGGTTTTAAGATGTGCAGAGCTAACTTTTTACCACTGAAATAAAATTTATGCTAACAAGTAACAAGTTACTGTTCAAACTTTTTTCCACTGTAGCTGAATAATTTCTTAAATTTATGTTTTCGTGTAAGTAAAATATAAACAAATTGCAGTTTAGTCATGAAGTAAGAATTGAAACATTTTATTTTCATAAAAATATTGCACTAAATAATTCAATTTATTGTTATCATTATCAAAAAATTATCTATATCGATGTATAGTATCATTATCGTGGGCAATATTTTAAAAAATATCGATATCGTTATGAGGCTACATTACAGTATAGGGTATCGGTATAAAAAATTTGGGCACCGAACCCTTGACTGCACTGAACTATACAATAAAGCATAAGTTATGTTATTATAAGTATACATATTGCTGCATTGAGTTAGCATAACTATTACGTGTTTATTTTTGTAAGTATGTAGTATAACTAAATAAAGTCCAAACTTGCTTGCCAAACATTATTTCTAACAAGGACAATAGGATAAATATGCGAGGTATACCTCAGCTATCACTTCCACAAGTTATTCAGGTGAGGCTGCTACAGTGACCTGACCCTACTGAGGTCACTAAGGTCACGACCCACTGAGCAACATGAGCACCGCTTCACGTGTCACGTATCAGACCATGAAACCACTGAAACCTCAGACAACTTTTTCTTAACGTCAAGCTCGCAATTCGGTCTTCACTTTGTTTGTGACTTTGTGCATCCCTGCATGCTGCATGTATTGTATATTATATTTTATATTGCACTCTGTTAACTGCGGATATTGCTTGTTTTTATTATGATGTGGCTTTTATCTTTATTTATCTATTTGTCTCCTTCATTGCTCCTTTGCCTTTTTGTAAGAGAGAGAGAGAGAGAGAGAGAGAGAGATGGAGAGAGAGAGAGAGAGAGAGAGAGAGAGAGAGAGAGAGAGAGAGAGAGAGAGAGAGAGAGAGAGAGAGAGAGAGAGAGAGAGAGAGAGAGAGAGAGAGAGAGAGAGAGAGAGAGAGAGATGGAGAGAGAGAGAGATGGAGAGAGAGAGAGAGAGAGAGAGAAGACAAAAAGCTATTATTGAGAAATCTATCATTCCTCTCTATATATTTGTACAAAAATGTTGCAAATTTTATTATATAAATTTAAAATCTCGTTAATTCTTGTTATTAAATTATGTATGAAACAATGAGAGACTAAATGGGATGACTTCGCATGGTCATAGTTTCAAAACTTATAATTATACTTCCTATACTGTATAACTAATGCTCATGGAAACTTGAAACAAAAACTAAAAGATAGTGCAAAAATTAAGATTTTTCTGTAAGTTTTTTTTTTTTTTTTTTTTTTTTTTTTTTTCGTTCTAGCGAAGAGGGTTATACCGACTTGTACTGGAAAGTGGAATTATATTTTCACAATAATTCTTTGTACATTCTTTGTTTCCAACAAAAGAAACACTAATTTTCAAATGAAATCAAGTATACATTTAAATTGTCACATCTTTGACGTACAGCTAAACTTTTCAAGTACTGTACCATATTTTCTTTATACTTCATGGTGTTAATATAATAATTCGTGACCGACTAATTTGCGAGATATTAGTCATTCACCTATACTACCATAAGGTAGGGAGTATAAATAATTTTTTAAAAATTTGGATAATGTCACCCCCACTTGACGTTACTGAATATTAGTCTAGTGAAACCTTTGGTTCACCTTTGGTTTCACCTATACTCGACTCAAAAAACCTCAGTCGATTTAAATCGGGCATGCCTAAAGTATCGCCCATTGTCACATTTGAGAAGAAGTAGGGCGGCTGGGCGATACCGTAAAAGGTTGAACGGCAGGTAACTCAGTTTTTTTGAGTCCAGTATAATGTATACTGAATAAATAAAATGTCATATTATTTCTTGTGTAATTGGAAACACAAAGTAACTAAACAAAAAGTTGAGCTACAAGCAAAATTTCCAGCACATTGTGCAAAGTGCTTCTTCTGGCCTAGACAAAAAAAAAAAAAAAAAAAAAAAAATCTCGAGCTGAGACTATCAACATAATTATGTCACTTCTGTAGCTTCACAAACTGGGGAGGAAACTTGTAAAGTAGACAACCTGTGCTACGATTTCTTGGATTTCATTGACGTCATGAATTTCAATAAAGTTGTCTACTTTACAGTTTCAGATTGTGAGGCTACACAAGTGACATAATATGTAGTGTATGAAGGTCTTGTGAGTTTTACGTGTTTGGTTTTTGAAGCAGGATCTCTTTAACTTTAGATATGATATGTAAAAACAAAATTAGGTGTTGTATATTTATTTTGGTATTATATAGGGTGGTTTCATTCATTTTAAAGTCGACGTCATAAGTGAGCACTAAATAACATTGGCCAGTATAGAAAAATGACTCATTTTGCCATAGTTTAAAAATACCTCGCAATATTTTTGATAGCATATTGATGCTGTTAACAGGTTAAGTTACTTTGGTATAGGTTTAAAATTTGAATTAGTTTTTCAAGCATGCAAGAAAAATAATAATAACAAAAAAAAAAGAGCAAATTTTCTTAAAAAAAAAAAACTACGTTTGTCCTATGCTGAGCAATGTTATTGATTGCTCAAGAAGAGCATCGAAAAGCATTCGGAATGACGTCATGCGCACACACCCTATCGAGAGAATAAAAACTAAACATCAATTCCTCTATACTTAACAATGCACAATGCACACCATTCAACTTGATATAAAATAATATTTAATTGTAATTCGTAATAAAATTATTTTCAAGTTTTAAAGTAATTTATAACATACAAAAAAAAAAAAAAAAAAGTGCTGTGCGTAGTGCGTACCAATGCTAAAAGTCTGATTTATATGTAAAACAATTCACCTAAAGAATAAATTATGTAAATTTATGCTGCATTTATGTCACTATACATAGCATAAATAATGCTAAATTAGAACAACATATATAATTGTGCTACACATTATAATATTCATGCTTTATAACATATTTATTATGTAACATAGATTATGCTGTATTGAACAAATTGTGCTGAAAATGATCTAGCATAATTACTGTATTACGTATGTATTTTTTACGTAAAGAAAATATTTTAGACGCAGAAAAATACTAAATTTTCTAATGCACGCGTGCAAAAATAAATACGTAATAATTATGCTAGCTCAATGCAGCAACATTTATGCATATAACATCATAATTTATGCTATATTGTATATATAGTGATTACATATAGCATAATAGTTAAGATGTTCAGAATAATTACTTATATACAAAATAGCAACATTTGTGCTCTACACTATATTGGGTCTATGAATTCATGTTAAAGTCGATGTCATGTTGGATAACTCAATAACATGGGTGGCATAGGATTTTAAATCATTTTGCCACTTTAGAACCACTATGCAATATTTTTGTAAGCATTGATGCTGTAAATATGTTGAATTAGTGTCTCAAGTATGTAAGAAATATAATATTAACAAAAAATTAGGCGATTTCCCAAAGAAAATTGGCTTAAATGAAGTTTGTCCTATGCTGAGCAATATTATTTACTACTCCAGTATGGCCTCCAAGCGCAATAAATATGACGTCATCCGCATACACCCTATAATTATTCCATGTGCAAATATACGTTAATTCTGTATAATATTCTTTATGTATTTTATTGCATTTTTGTTTTAGAAAAGACATTTCAAAATAAAACATTAAAAAACTTGCGTCACTAATTATAGAAATATTGTTCAAGTCAAGTTAGAGTGGTTAATTATGATCTCGCAGTCAGAAGTCATAAATCATTATTTAATTTTTTTATTATTTCTATTTTGAAGTGAGACGAGAAAGGAGGAAATTCGTTGCACTAAATAATTAAAAAACAACACAACGTCCTAATGTGTTTCTCTTCCCAGAAATATCTAATATATTTATATATGTATGACTAAACAACAGTGCGTGCATATATAGGGTGTATGCGCATGACGTCATACAGAATACGCTTCGACGCCATACTGGAGCAATGTATAAACATTGCACAGCACAGAACAAGCGTTGTTTATTTTTTATGAAAAATTGTTATTGTTTTTTGTAAATTATTTTTGTCGCATACTTGAAAACCTATAATTGAAACTATTAGCACAACATCAACATCACCGCAGAAATATAACTAACGTAAGTATTTTAAAGGGTTGTATCTAGATGACTTGTGTCTCAAAATTTAAAAAGAAAACTTGCAAACTTTATGATGCCATTTGAAAGTTAATTGTAACAGCTACCTATATGATAAATTTTTTAGAACCCGTGATCCTCAGGAAAGAGAGAAAATAATTATTGAAATTAACATGGGCTCTTAAGGGACAAGACTTCAAAAAATCATAATTTAAAATCTAGCATAGTGACACCCCAATTTTTTTATATTTTTAAAGATACCATATCCTAATGTATCACTGCAAAATTTCAGATTTTTCTTTCTTTATAATTTTATAATCAAATTCCACAGTAGCTGATTTCCAGCCTCAACTCTCGAAATGTGTCATTTATTTTTTTGTTAATTTATTTTACTTGCATACTTAAAATCTTAATTAAACTCATTAACAGCAACAGCTCTCCAAAATATTGCTGTAAGTATTTTTAAACTATGGAAAAAAAATGTGTCCTTTTCCCTTACTGGTCCATGTTATTTAGTACTCACATAATATGGCGTTGACTTTTATATGAATGCAAGCACCCTATAATTAAGAACTGCAGTTATTATCTATAAACAACAGTGCATACATGTGAATATTTATCATCTCAACTTTCTATGAAGGAAGTCCGTATAGTATTTTACTGAATAAGTTACTTTTTGTAATTGCATGACGATTTATGTAAAACAATATCACATTTGAAGGGAAGAATAAACAACGTATAATTTATGCTACATTTATGTCATTATAGCATAAATGGTGCTAAATTAGAACATTATAAATAATTATTCTGTACAACATAATATTTATGCTACGTAACATAATTATTATGCAGTATAGCATAAATTATGCTGTATTGAACAAATTGTGCTAAAAGTGAGGCTAAAAGTGAGAGTATAATTAATACGTATAGTTATTTTTGTACGTGCTGATTTTAGAAATTAGAGAAACCACACGAAAATAATAAATTACGTAACTTATGCTGTATTTATGTCATTAGAGCATAAATGATGATATCTTAAAACAATATAAATAATTATACTGTACAACATAATATTTATGCTATATGTAACATAATAATTATGCAATATAGCATAAATTATGTTGTATTGAACAAAGTGTGCTGAAAATGAGCTAGCATAATTATTACGTAGTTATTTTTGTTACGTGTTGAATTTAAAAATTGGAGAGACACGTACAATAAAAAAGCAATGTTATTTATTGCTCCAGTATGACATCCATGTATGACGTCATGCGCATACACTCTATACATCTACTTAATACGACAATAAAGAAAAGTGTTTTGTAATGTTCTCCACCAAGTTAAAGTTTTTTACGACGTTCAATTCTTACTTACAAAGTTGCAGCAAGCAAGCAAGCAAGCAAGCAAGTCATGCGCTAAGTACGGGACATACAAATAAATTTTAACTTTACATTCCTTCGCTCACTTATCAACCTGTCTACCTCTACATTCTTTTATCATTTTTTTTACTTCTAGTGCCTAAAACAAGCAAAAGTATTATTTTAAACTTAATTATTTGCACAAATATTGATTTTTTTTCCCTGGAAATTGTTGAGATCCTTTTAAAACTTACGCAGTTATGGGCTTGCACAAGGAAATAATAACTTATGTAATTTATGCTGCATTTATGTTATTATAGCATAAATATTTCTAAATTATATAGCAACATAAATAACTATACTGTACAACTAAATATTTACACTGTAGCCAAAACAAGATCACACATTCTTACAACCGGATGCACCCCTTTTCTCAGTCAATTTCCCCCAGATAAACACTAAAATTTGACAGGTGATCAATGTAATATAAAAGTTAATACGTTTTAAATTTTATTTCTATAACTTGATTAGAATAGAAGAGAAGAGGGTGTTTCCGGTTAAAATAACCTCTATTATTTTATTTTGGCAATGTTGTTGTTTTGTTTTTTTTAATATTATGAAGTATAGCATAAATTATGCTGTTTTGAAGTATTATTGTGCTGAAAATGAACTAGCATAATTATTATATGCTTATTTTTGTCAGTGCACACAAAGTTACAATATTTATCTCTTACTGAATTATTTTTAAAAGACTGTAGAATTAACTATGCTGTACAACAAACTTACTTTGCAACACTAAATTTGAAATGTTTTATCTTTTTATTGTAATATTATTGTCTCAATTTATGGACAAGGTTCATGTAATATAGCTGAAATAGCCCTGTATGCGCCTTAATAAAAGATTATTATTTTATTATTAAAGTAATAAACCTCCACCGCAAGAATATATTTCACAACAGTAAAGCAAAGCAGTAGACGTTCAACAACAACAATATTATGTTGTACAAGTGAAATCTCAATCAAACTTTGGTGTACAGCAAAATTACTGATTTACAGCTTTGTTATATAGCAGAATAAGTATGGCGTACTCTGTTTTTAATATCAGCTAAATAATTATGCTGTACGGAATAACTATTTTGTATAGCAGAATAGCTATATGGTTTATAGGTTAATAAATATGTTGTACAGCTAAATAAATATCTTGTATAGCAGAATAACTATGCTGTAGAGTAGAATATATGTCCTCACTTCAATTTCGGAAGCATACAATTCAAACATTAAATTAAATGAATTAATTATGCTCTTATACGAATTATACTCTTCATATTTTACTTTTATAATAATATAACGAATTTTCTTATTATTTAACTTACTTATTTATTATTGACTTAATTATGTATATTATTATACCTTCATTTAAATATGAATATAAAGTAGCAGAGTTAGCTTTTTTTTTTTTTTTTTTTTCCTAAAAAAATTTATAAGCTACTAGAAATATAAATTTTAAATTAAAATCCACTTTACCTTGTTAAAAATATTTTTACTAAAACAAAAAAGTTGTATTACATTTTCTTGCATGCAAGTAATTATTATTATTATTATTTGACTCGGCAGCATGCAATCACAAAATATTTAATGAATGACTTCTAGAAAACTGAAATCGATAATTTCATACTTTTTAGTTTAAATAATTGAATTATAAACTTTATTTTTACGTCGATTCTTTGTCCTGTGGTTTAATATAGAAAATAACTCTAGGAAATAATTAATTGGCGGTCACTGTTCTGTCTTATAAGCACAAATAAACTGTAATTATTCATATTTTAATTAAAATATTTAATTGATTATTCTACAATAATATTGCGTTACAGTATCGTAAGTTATCAAGTCGATAATTAGCTTGTAAATTATGTAGACAATTTTTTTGAAAAATAATAGTAATAATAACGTATATTAGACGTGCGATAATTTCATAAACTTGCTGTTTTACTATTTATATTGAATTCAACATTGAAAGTATAAACTAAGTAATTTATGCTGCATTTATCTCATTAACGTAAATGATGCTAAATTTCAATAGCATAAGTATATATGCTGAACAAACATAATAGTGATGCTTTGTAGCATAGTTATTATGAATTATAAGAAAGATTATGCTGTATTGAACAAATTGTGCTAAGAATGAGCTAGCATAATTATTATGTATTTATTTTTGCCTGTGAAAAATTAATCCAATTCCAGGCCCTATAGAGTGAGTCCGCACTAATAATAATATAGATTTACTGAAGCAAGAAAATTGTACAGACATAACAGTCAAAGTCATAATCATTGATGCAATTGCTCAAAATAGGATAATTAAAAAAGGCAAAGCCAATCGAGTTAATTATCCATATAATAATATATAGCACCATGACATAATACTAATACGAATAGAACATGTTTCACATACATATAGAAAAATAAAACTTTTTAGTTTATTTTAATTTAATTTTAAATAAACAAAACAATATCACTGTAAACATCTTGAACACTAAGATGAATCAATAATTTTAATTAATTTAGTATTTCTGGTGTTAAGTGATATTTTTTAAACGCGTTTTAATGAGTATTATATGTAAGTTTGACGCTCATTCCAGTCATATCTCATATACAGTGTCTATGATTATAACTTTAGCAGTTATAATATTATTTTTAAATTATATAATTATACTACTAATATTTAATTATTTACCTTTTATTGATATTTAACAATGGTTTTAAATAAACCAATATAATAATGAGTTTTATAATTTATTTATTATTTTTTTTTTTTTTTTATTTGTTTGGGTAATTAAATATTTTTTGTTGCAGACAAAGACTATACTACTATTACCTACTACTATTTCGAGGATT
Organism: Ecdyonurus torrentis; assembly: GCA_949318235.1. Lineage (NCBI taxonomy): Eukaryota > Metazoa > Arthropoda > Insecta > Ephemeroptera > Heptageniidae > Ecdyonurus > Ecdyonurus torrentis. The sequence continues at coordinate 51,003,648 of OX439129.1, forward strand.
TCCTAATATAGGAATGGAAATAATTATTATCGATTTGGTTTGATATAATTTTTGTGAGTTCAGAGAATAGTTTGAAAATGTAATAAGTAAGTAAGTAAGTAAGTAAGTAAGTAAGTAAGTAAGTAAGTAAGTAAGTAAGTAAGTAAGTAAGTAAGTAAGTAAGTAAGTAAGTAAGTAAGTAAGTAAGTAAGTAAGTAAGTAAGTAAGTAAGTAAGTAAGTAAGTAAGTAAGTAAGTAAGTAAGTAAGTAAGTAAGTAAGTAAGTAAGTAAGTAAGTAAGTAAGTAAGTAAGTAAGTAAGTAAGTAAGTAAGTAAGTAAGTAAGTAAGTAAGTAAGTAAGTAAGTAAGTAAGTAAGTAAGTAAGTAAGTAAGTAAGTAAGTAAGTAAGTAAGTAAGTAAGTAAGTAAGTAAGTAAGTAAGTAAGTAAAACATAAACAACTCTCTCAAGATTTTTCTATAATCTCATTTAATTTCATATTTCCACAATTTTTTTTAGTTATTCCATAAGTTAAAACCATGCTATTTAATAATTTTGCTGTGCAAACTTAATATAAGAAATCAGTGAATACGATATTGTTATTGAAATAAAGCTTAAAATATTATAAATAACTCTTGAAGACTGCTACATAAAAAAAAAAAGAAAAAGAAAAGCACATCACATACACAAATGTAAACGTGCGTATAATAAAGTATAGTATAATAATATAATTATATTGGTAACATATATAGGGAAAATATTTCTGAAAACTGAACGAGCGATGGTTTAAATTATATAAGGCCAACTTATAGTTATGTAAAAAATAATTATTTATCTTTAATTAATATTTTTAAACGTTTTTCTTTAAATAAACATTTAAGTCTTGTTATCAATATTTAACAAATTGAGCATTGTGTTGGCGAACAATGGGGCAAAAGATTCAAAATTAACTTTACTTGGTTATATATACGTAATCATATATGATTTAGGAATATATTTTTTAAAGTGACAAAATGAAAAGCTTGTTTTGTTTCAATAAATGAGGCACAAGTGAAGGAGAGAGAGAGAGAGAGAGAGAGAGAGAGAGGAGTGCTTTAAAATATTGATTTTCTTCTCCGTTGTGAAATGTGGTTCTCCCTCATCCCCTAAAGCTCACAACTCACAACACTGTAGTATTTTATAATAATTTTATTTCTCTGTTTACCTGATACACTTAACTCTATCAAGTATTAATCATAAACATATTATTAGAAAAATAATTATCAATAAGGGTGACTGATGTGATAGTGCGGAAATAGTAAAAAAAAGAGCTTTATTTTCACAATAATTCTTTCTACGTTATAAAGCAAAACAAATATACTTTAATTTTCAAATAAAATTGAATGAATTCTAAAAAAAAAAAAAAAAAAAAAAAAAAAGTTTTTGTTCCAAAAAAAAGTTTTAATAACATTTTTAATTTTACACAAAATTTCTAATGTGGCTCAAAAGTTAGCGCTAAAATTTGAATTTTCCCATTTGCATAATATAAAGTGTATAAAAACTTAAATATTTGCTGGTATTTGACATAATTAAACTTTTAAGTAACATTTTTCATATTTTCTTCACTTTAAATTTATATTTTGCGACCGTACAGTTCAGCCGGTCACCTAATACATCACTTCTAAATTTTCTATATGTAAATTAAAATTAAAAAAGGCCAATATAACGTAAAACTAGTAATATTATTGTCGTTCAACAACACATTATTTTTCGTGATTAAAGAAACTGACAGTAATTATGTTTGTAAAATATTGACACAATATCTAATATTTATTTAGCATTAGAGAGTAGAAGTACAAATATAGACTGAAAATATACATAGAAAAATATTTGAATTAAAGTCGTTATTTCAAAGTCAATAATTTATTTACTCTTCTATAAACACTTTCTATAACTTTTTCACATTTTCACATTTTTTTTTTTCTTCTTTAAGATTACATTAAAACGAAAAAAAGTATATAATAATAGTTATTATTTATTTATTTTCAGCAAAATTTATTTATAATAGCAAAACATGCCGTTTGTAATATTGAATAATAAAAATACTTAAAAGCATAATAGATAATATTGTACAGCAAAATACTAAAAAAAAATTCTTTCATAGAATTATTATTATTATATGCAAAAGCTTTAAATTATGCTTTATAAAAATGTGGAGAACAAAATTAGAATATATACTTATAATGAAAAATAAGAAAGAAAGAAATATTGGAGCTTGAATAAAAATTAATAAAACGCAAAAATTGTCTAAATTTATATAATATGGGACTTTGGATCAAATGTTAGACTATGTAGATATATTTTTGGATTTGTTACTCGTCTATTTTATATATATGCAAGAACATTTTGATCCCAAGTCCTATAATTAACTATAGTTAACTAATTAACTATGCATAATAATAGAGAATCTTCACATTTTATTAATTTTCAATTCAACGTGCTCTAATCTCTCTCTCTCTCTCTCTCTCTATCCTATTTATAAATTATAATTCATAAAATTATGCTTTATGTTTGTTTACTAAATTATTGGGTCCTGCTGTATGTTATAAGATATTTAATTTTTTATTGTCATTATTACGTATAGTTCTTCAGTACAGTAACAATGCTTCTTACCGGTGGTAACATAGCACTATATAGAAAAAGTCGCAAGTCACCTAATTTGATATTATATACGCCTATATGGGGAGAAACATGTTTTATACAATTTTTGAAAGAACTACTTTATCGATTCTGGAAATTTTAAGTGAGGAATAGATAAACTTTAACGTAAGCCAAAATAATATTTTTTATTTTCATTGCTGGTAAGAAGTATTAAAGAAGAATTATTAACAGTGCCTCTATATCATTTTTATATAATTATACAATGTACCACTTGCATAAACAAACTATTCAAAGTAAAATTGAATATTTTTAATACATTTCTTATGACAAAATCGTTTTCACTTGCTCGTTGTCATCAATTAAAAACATTTCATTGCAAGTGGTCCATTGTTATCATTTGAATAAAAGAACAAAAAATCTGAAATATAGTAAATTAATAGTGATTTTCATAATTATAATATTATAAATAAAATATATACCAAATCATCATTCAACAGTTCTGAAGAGATAACTGCAATAATTTATGATTTTATTTATTATTATTATTTTTTTTTTTTTACCAAAAGATGTTAAAAATATAAAAAATATCGTAAAAAAAATTATTGATATCCAAAATGTATTAAAAATTACGGCGATGAAAATACTAAAATTGTCATTGAAAATGAGTTGCAATTAATTAAATATTAAGATCTGAAAAAGTTATTGAACTGTAAATATTTAATTTCAAGTTATATTAGATGATTAAATCATAATTATAAAAATTTGATGATACGAGACATAATAATGTGATATTGTAAAATATCTATGCCCAATATATATCATAAATAAGAGTACACGATGATATAACGAAGAAGGAGAAGATATAATACGAGGCTTGTGCAGAGAGCTATACAACTGCTTCATAATATAACGGTATACACGTATTTATGTAATAATAAAACTTAGAGAGTGAGAGTATCACACTTTCACTCTCTTTAGACACGTGGTTTTTAACTTATAAACAATGACAACTAGCGAATATGCATCACTGCAGTCATATTAATATTAAAATAGCAAGAAATCAACTGAAATCAATCAGCAATATTATAAAAACATAAAGAAATATTTCATGATAACTATCATAGTTATAATATCGCAACTTATTTGGTGCACATTAAATATTGTACACTTTTTGAGTTTTAGATATGCAAATGGTCCTTTCATGTCCTGTTCTTAATAAATTGATTTTTCATATTAAAGCAGAAACTTAATGTGAAGAAGTGTGTGAAAGAATTTCAGCAACATTGAAAGTATTTTTAAATAAGTAAATACAGTCCTATAATACCTAAAAAGGTAAATCTTGTATTTTTATGCGTAAATTAGCGTAAAAATAACCTAAACAGTCTTGTATTGCTACATAGATTGCGTAGAACATTTGAAAAAAATAAGCTATTTTGAATTTGATCACATACCTTTATAAGTATCCGAGGCATTGCTCAACAAAATCCCGGTAGTTGTTAGCGCATTTGGCGGTAGTCGAGATTGTGACGTCTCGGGGTATAATTGTCTTCTTCTGCAGGTTAAATCAGTGGGTATTTCTTCTTCTTCAGTTGCACCCCCTACAAATACTGAAGAATACAGATGTGGCAATAATCCTGCAGGTGACATAAAACTAGGCTGAGCTAATGTCGCATTGAAATTATGCATTTCTTGTAACCTACGATGTAAATAATGTTGTAACAAAGCTTCATGTTTTGTATCCATTTTTAATTAATATGGATTCAATTTATATTTACTTTAATAACTGACATCATTATATATTGATATTTTAAATATAACTGTCACTTTTTAAATTATTTATTTAACACTCACACACACATACACACGATTTTTACACAATTATCACATTTTTATGTTATGAACTAGATCAATATATTGTTGTAAAGTGGACATGTTCTTCTCTAGGGGTGCAACACCAAAATAAAATACATTTTACACTCTTGAACATATTTTAGTCGAAGCAAACGAAGCAAGGTTAGCAAGCAAGCAAAAAGACCGGTTCAGGCAACGTGAAAGAGAGAGAGAGAGATGAAGCCTGCAGCTTTTACTTCGCTTTGGCTTCTATCTTCTTATGTTGGTAGTCTTGAGTTAGAACGTGGTTGTGAGTGAGCTAGCGCCCTGTGGCTCTCTCTCTCTCTCTCGCTCTTGCTCTTGCTCTCGCTCTCGCTCTCTTGCTTCGGCTTACAACCCCGCATCACGTCTCCGCCGCCCGCGCTCTCTCAATGCAACCTTGCCCTTGAAACTTCGAGAAGCAAAAAAAAAAAAAAAAAAAAAAAAAAGACGTAGCGAAATTTTTATGTGTACTTAAATATTTTAACTTTTTTATTGTGAAAATGTAATGCAATTTTCACGTAATTTTTTGTACATACTATTTCTGCTAATTATTATTTTTATTAATTTATTTACTTAATTATTTTTTATTAATTTATTTATTTAGCGTCAATCAAAAGCAGGCTTGCAGGTGGTTCACACTATTCAAAATATTAAATTTAATATTTTAAGATATATTTAAAATTACGGACATGTTATTGTCAGAAAGATAATTAATTATGATACAATCAAATTGCACCAATTATTAAATATTTTAGTTTTTAATTTACATCCAATATAGACTTCCATAATCCGAATAGTATTTACCTATATCTAATTGCAGATTTTGAGGGGGGTGGGGGGATAGTGGAAATGGTGCTTACTTATAGTCAGGACCACCTTTATATACCTATTTAGAAGGTGCCTGCTTATAGTCCAAATGTAAAAGATATATAAATTTATGACTGGTCAAGATACAATAGATTCAAATTGATATTTTATGTGTGTATGTCATAAATCATAATCTTAAAATGTTTGCTATGCTTTTTTTTTTTTTTTTTTTTTTTTTAGTGCAAGTGAGCTGGCGTTCATACAATAATTATACAATTATAATGTTTTCCATAATGAAAAATTCCTTTAAAAGAAATTCCTTTACAACATGTAAAAAAGTGCGTGTCAATTAAATCTGTATCCTCGGTGTATTTTTGCGTAAAATATATTGTACATGCGTATAGCTCTCTATGACACAACGCCGCCTGCCCCAGACCCTTCGTTATGTATCTAAATTTGTGAAATGCGCATCTTGCCTTAAAATAGTGTACCACTTGGTATACCTGGTATTCAAGTTTTGAGGAGATAATATTTTATCTTATTAGTTTCTCATTAATATATATATATATATATATAATATATATATATATATATATGTTTGAAAATTTGAATATCAAGCGAGGTGACATGATGATAAAAATTCATTGTAGTCTTACCTTCTATAAGACCCTGGGCTTTCACTCGCTGCTTGTTTTGACGATAAAAAATAACACACAACACCATAAAAAATTGTCACTTATATATAAGTTAATAAAAAGACTCAATTCACAGTTTTTTAAAAATTATATATACATAGCTATGTTATATTTACACCAAATTGTAACGTTTTCGAGTGCGTATGTAGAAACATACAGTGTCTGCACTCTTCTTCAGCTTACTGACTCTTGCTCTGACTCTTGTATGTTTCTACATACGCACTCGAAAACGTTACAATTTGGTGTAAATATAACATAGCTATGTATATATAATTTTTAAAAAACTGTGAATTGAGTCTTTTTATTAACTTATATATAAGTGACAATTTTTTATGGTGTTGTGTGTTATTTTTTATCGTCAAAACAAGCAGCGAGTGAAAGCCCAGGGTCTTATAGAAGGTAAGACTACAATGAATTTTTATCATATATATATATATATATATATATATATATATATATATATATATATATATATATATATATATATATATATATATATATATATATATATATATATATATCTGACAACAATTGGGACCTGACAATAATTGGGACCTGCACAACAATTAGGACCTGATAAAAATTGGGACCTGACAACAATTGGGACCTGACATCATTTAGAACCTGACATCAATTGGGACCTGACAACAATTGAGACCTGACAATAATTGGGACCTGCACAACAATTAGGATCGACCTGATAAAAATTGGGACCTGACAGCAATTGGGATCTGACAACAACACAACTGGATAGATAATATAATACTAACATACAACTTACCCATACTGTATAGGGTGTGTGCGCATGACGTCTAAATGCGCTTCGATGTCATATTTGGGCAACGGATAACATTGCTTAGCATAGGACATTTTCCCATGTGTCTTCGAAAAATAAGTATTTTTTTTTTGTCATTATTATTTTTCTCCCATACTTGAAAACCTAATTCAACTTATTAATAACATCAATTCTTTCAAAAAAAAATTGCTAAGTATTTTTAAACTGGCGAAATGTGCCTTTTTTCCATACCGAAGCATGTTATTTAGTACTCACTTATGGCGTCCACTTTAACATGAATGTAATCAATGACACTATACTTTTATATCTGCAGCTGCTACGACATTACATACTTTATTGTTGGACGTAAATTATTTTACTATGCTACTATGCTGTACTACAGAATTACTTTGCAGAGGAGCTTTACTTCTACATTGGTGCAAAGCTATACTTTGCTGTACAACATACTTCTCTCTGTAGTTTCTGCGTGTGAACAATGTTACTTTTTATCACCACAGCAACTCTAAACTATAAAATTTATTTGGCCTAAAAAAATTCAATTTAAATCAAATTGTTTCTCTGCATCTGATTTTGTAGTTTTAGAAAATTACATTAAAAATTATAAACATTTTATGATTATAAAGCACTTCTCTCTCTCTCTCTCTCTCTCAATCTTCTCTTTAAACAGACGACCAATTTTCACTTGTTATAAAACTTCTTTTATTTTTATGTACCTCTTCAATTTGCTGTTTAGAAGTTTAAGTGCAAAAACCAGTTTCTTCTATTACATACATACATACTGGGATAGAGAGAGAGAGAGAGAGAGAGAGATTGCTATTGAATTTGCCAAGTATAGTCCGGAATTTAAAATAAATCTTATTGAAATGCGAGGACCTCAAAAGAAAAACCACACAAATTAATATCATTTAAATTTTCTACTGCGATATTGCATGCGTGCCTATATATAGCTCTTATAACAAAATCAAAACTACTCGTATTTCTTTACCTTCGTTATATTAAAAAAAAAAAAAAAAAAAAAAAAAGCTTAATCCAGTCTTCAGTAAAGTTACCTATAAAATTTCTATAACGTTAAGTTAATTTTATTTAACACTATTCAGTACATAAATTTAATTTTCCCCGAATATAACGTTAACTTACGTTAACAACATTAACTACGTTAACGTAAAACTGTTTAATACATTAAACTTAGACAGCTTTTTAAAACAAAAAACAATATATAAATATATATATATATATATATATATATATATATAATATATATATATATATATAAATACTTATTTATTTATTGCGTGCTTATTCTTCATAAGTTTATATTTATTTAAGTAGTAAGTATTTTACTTATTACTTACTTATATACTTATTCTTATTATAACCTCTGCAGTCCCTGAATTTTTTAAAAAATTATTTCAGTGTCGTATATTTTAACCACGTTTTTGTGCGGCTCCCTGAATTACAAAAATATGTCTCTTTTGTCAAAAAAGTTTTCTTACTTTTGCGGACTACCTCTACCCACTCTAGAAAGCTCAAAATAGCTTTTAAAAACGCGTAAATTCAAGGGTGTTTTCTGGTCAAATTTGTGTAATTTTATCTCAATTTGTTCGATTTTTTTCTATTTTTTATTGAATTATCTAATGTCAACAGTATTGTATACTGGGACTGAAGAGGATAGAAATGTTTATTTATTTGTCTCTTGATTGGTGTTTGCATAGTGGAGGTTATACAGTAGTGTTGCAAAGTAACTTTGTTGTCCTGCAGTATACTTTTCGTGTATTTTGCTACAAGCAAAAGAGCTCTCTCTCTCTCTCTCTCTCTCTCTCTCTCTCTCTCTCTCTCTCTCTCAATCATTCAATTAATATCTTATAACAATTCATATTTTAATTAAAGAATTTTTCTTTTAATCAGAGCTTTCCTTGTCTAATTTATAATTCGAGACTCCCCTCTCCCTTTTTTTTTCTTCTCCAACACCATAAGATACGTATAAAAAATTTAGCGGAAAGACTGTTTATATATATATATATATATATATATATATATATATATATATATATATATATATATATATAATATATGCAGCTAATTAGGTGAGCTTCTTATCAATTAAGGGCTGATCTGCGCGCTCGCTGCTGTGTCAAATTAATTTTTATTTTTAGATCAAACATACGACATCAAACTGCAGACAACAAAATGACGAAGAAACGTTTAAAAAAAATTCTCTGATACATTATATATATATATATATATAATATCTTCCTATTCCTATCAAAAAAATTAATATGCTATTTTATTATTATTTTGCATGTTTTTAATCAAAAGTATTATTGATGTATTCTGTTGGGGTTATTTCTTTGGGTTATCATTTGGGTTATCATTTTGAGGTTAGGGGTAAGATTGGGCCAGATATTTTGTCGCAGGCCCGATTGTTTCAGTCGTCTCGCCCTTTCAAAAAGTGTTTTTTTTTTTCTCACTGCATTTTTTTTTTTTTTTTTAATAAAGATGATTATTTATATGGATTGTTTATGGAATGTCTCGATAAACATTCTAGTTCTGAAATTAAGAAGTGATTTGCACAATAAAAAAACAATAGAGCTAACCCATGAAATAAGATTTTAAAGAAAATAATGAAAACAGTTTTTAGTTTGTTTTTTTCTTATCGTATTTTATTTAGTTTATCTAAAATGTTAGGACCGGAGAGTGTGCGTGTGATGTGAGAGAGAGAGAGAGAGAGAGAGAGAGAGAGAGAGAGAGAGAGAGAGAGAGAGAGAGAGAGAGAGAGAGAGAGAGAGAGAGAGAGAGAGAGAGAGAGAGAGAGAGAGAGAGAGAGAGAATTTGGTCCATATTATGCAGCATATGAACTTGGATGAACGTCACAAAAAAAAAAAGTGACGCAGTGAGGTCCCGTGACTTAGGTCACTAAATGGTCGCAGATCACTAAAACAAACTGAACATAATTCTAATACTTATACATTATTATTGTGAAATAGACCGGATTTGTTTTATGAAAGTTGCGGCTGCACCTGCAAATATAGTATTAAGTTATCTACCTGCATCACAACCTACTGTCAGTTTACATAAATATGATTTCTAATCTTTGTAGCAATGAAGTACCAATTTTTTATAAACACATAGTAGATTGTGAAGCAAAAAGCCTAACTATGAAACTTGCAGGTGTGATCGTAATTTTCACCAAAAAATCCGGTCTTATTTGGAAGTAACATTTCAACTTTATACCTTTTGTTAATGTTATATTTCATGACCTTTCAGTTTGTCAGATATTAACTCGAACCGACGTTGCAGATATGATATGGGTGCTTTGCTTGTACTGACAACTACTTGACGTCACAATAAAGCGATCACACTAACAATAAGACCACTGGCCAACTTCCGGTTGTAACTCGGGGGTAGTTAACTTTTAAATCAGTGAACCTCTATCATGTATTTTGTTGTTAGTATAATTTGAAGTTTCATTGCATGCTATACTTTCATTATTTGAGAAAATCAATGCCACTTAAAAACTACAAATCATAATATGTATATAATTATATATATAGTGCATAATAGAGCTTATATGCTGTACGTACGTTTACTGCATTTTATACCATTAACAACTCGCGATAAATTTGCAATTTTATTTTTTTATGAGAAAATTACGCGTTAAATTGAAATTACATAAATTAAATTATCACAATTGTAAGTACAAAATCTAAATGAAAAAGCTGTGGAATACAATATTCTCATTAGTCTAAAAAGTAAAAAAAAAAAAAAAAAAAAAAAAAAAAAAATCATTTGAACTTGCTACATGGATTGTTCGTAAACCTTTTTTTCTTAATTGCTATATATACAAAAAATGCGCATTTCATTTGAATAACCAAAGTTGATCGTCATTTTAGTAGCAGAAAACATGTATATAGGGTTTACGAACAGCATTAATATTTAGAGGAAAATTTAAATCTGTTAAATTTCATTTGAAAATTTTAGTATTTTGTTTTGCTGAATATCAATAAAGTATAGAAAGAACTATTGTGAAAATGAAAGTCGTCATTTCTGTATTTCCGCACCAAGTCAGTTTCCCTCTTCGTTAAGATTGGTATACATTTCATTGACTATAACATAAAATTGACCATGCACCCCTAACTTACTCTCAGTCAGAGCATCGTAAACTTCTCGACCACACTTCAAGATGTAGAGACAGACCAGTGAGACAGACAGACGAATATAAAACTGCACAATGATCAAATTTTCACCCCCGTGGATTTCCATCAGCTTGCGTGAAGTTTATTTTTTATGACACAAAATTGTGATATCTCGTCTTGGAGTCTAGACGTCTAACATGTAAGAGCTGAACAGTTCCAGGGAAAGTTCGTCCTAACCGTCATAAAATATTTTTAAATATTTATCTTGGTAAACATTAAAGGAATAGACCAGAGAAAACCATAAGCATTCATATCACAAAACACTTGATGGGATTTACATAAATAACTTAAGTTTGTCTCAAAACCCAACTGCGGTAGCTCCATAGCAGTGATCAGAAATGTCAATTTATGTAACCCGCACAGCATTTTCATATTAATTTGTGCATGTTTCTGGCATAATAAACATGAATAGTCAATCAAATTGCATACTTTACAGCATTTTTACACTCTCTCGTGGGGCATAACATTCTGGTAAAAATTGTCAACAGTTTTAAAGATCCCATTTTATATTTATTCATTAAAAAGCACAATGTTGTTTAATGTGGTCTATGGCTTTAAGATTACATACATTATATTTACATTTATATCAAGAAAATTGCACAACGTCTACATTACGTCTAAACGTCAGAGCAAGCGATGTCATCACTGTAATCGCAGTGTGTAGCGGAAAATATATGCATGTGTGTACGTATCATCTACTCGTTATTTGTCACGCAAAGCAAAATGTGTATCTAAATTTTAACACGGGAAGCAAAATGTGTAACTCGTATTATGACACGGCAAGCAGATATGATAAGGGTGCTTTGCACGTGTTTTGTCACGGTACAAGCAAAATGTGTATCTCATTTTTTATCACGCGGGAAGCAAAATGTGTATCTTAATTTTTGGCACGCTATAGACAATCTTAAATAGAGAAGCTGCACTTAAAGCCATAGACCACATAAAACAAAATGTGCTTTTTAATGAATAAACACGAAATGAAATCTTCAAAACTGATGACTATTTTTGTCGTAGCCCCACGAGAGAGCGTGAAAAAACTGTAAAGTATGCAATTTGCGTGAAAATTCATGTTTATGACGTCAGAAGCATGCAAAAATTAGTATGAAAATGTTGTGCGGGTTGCATAAATCGAATTTTTTGATCACTGCTACGGAGCTACTGTTGAGTGAGACTTATTTATGTAAATCCCATCAAGTGTTTTGTGATATAAATGCTTTTTTTTTTCTCTGGTCTATTCCTTTAAGTTCCCACAAATTTAGGCTTCCTGTGTAACAAAGGGTCTCAAAGGGTTGCCTAAGTACTCAGGCGACGTTGCAGCCTCTCCGTATTGTTTGTTAAGCGATATGTATATTAAGCTCTACATATAACGCTAAAAAAACGAAGAAATCATGGTTTAAAAAAATTCCAACACACAAAATTAACCTTAATTTGTGAACACCTTGACTTTTCATCGTGCTCATTGGAAAATATTCTAACTTTTTAACATGACATTTATTTTCTATTATAATGCAAAGAAATTGTGCTGCTCTACTGGACAGTACAGTACCGGCGTATATAGGGTGTATCCTGATGACGTCATATTTAATGCGCTTGAACGATATACTCGAGTGATGAATAACTTTGCTCAGAATAGGACAAACTTTATTTTTGTCTATTTTCTTTGGGAAATCGGTTAATTTTTTGTTATTATTGTTTCTCTCACATATACTTGAGAGATAATAATTCATCATCAATGCTCTAAAAAATAATGCACAATATTTTTAAACTCCCTAAATGAGTTTTTTTTTCTATAATTATGCAGCCCATGATGATCCAACGATTCAACGTGGTGATCCAACGTGGTGTCGACTTTAACATGAATGCATACATCATCCTATAGCGTGTATGGGACTGTACATGAAAAAGTGAGGAATTGCGTTTCGATGCCATAGTGGAGCAATGAAAAATATTAGCTCAGCATAGGATAAATGTCAATTTTGCTGTTTTATTTGGGGAGGAGTTCTCTCTCTCTCTCTCTCTCTCTCTCTCTCTCTCTCTCTCTCTCTCTCTCTCTCTCTCTCTCTCTCTCTTGCATATCTGAAAACCTTATTAACACTAGAAATAACAACATTAGTGCTCTAAAAAATATTGCTAAGTATTTTTAATCGGGCAACCGGATACACCCCTTTTTCTCAAACAATTTTTCCCCACAACCACCACAATTTTACAAAAGTGATCGATGTAATATTGAAGTTAAATGTTCAATTTTATTCCAATAACTTGATTAGAATACGAGAAAAGGGGGTACTTCCGGTTAAAATAGCATCCGATCTTATTTTGGCAATGGTTTTAACTTTTAAATTACAATATTATGCTTATATGTAGTATAATCACTGTATTACAATGATATTGAGTATTCAGCTAGCATAATTATTACGTATTTAATTTTGTATACGGTGTATGTTATAAATAAAAAGCTTTTTATTCTCTCTAATAATTTAATATGTATAAATCTTATTTACAAGATATAAACGTTAAATAAAACAGAAAATAATAATAAAATCCCATTATATTTTATACAACAATGATGGTTTGAAATTAATTTAAATTGGATTGTATAAGTGATGGCAATTCAAATCTTTTTCTTTTCTATATTGTCGTCCTTCTGCTTTTCTTCTGTTCTCTCTCTCTCTCTCTCTCTCTCTCTCTCTCTCTCTCTCTCTCTCTCTCTCTCTCTCTCTCCTTTCTCTTTCTCTCTCTCTCTCCCTTGGTCGAGGGTCAAGGTCGCGGGTACAGCGCGAGGCCTAGGTTATAGCTCGGCGCGGCGTCAGTAGCGGCGGACGGCGCTACAATCTCGGTGTATCTTTAGCAGCAGCCAAGCGCAGTCAATACTGCAGCTAGTCTCTCTCTCTCTCTCTCTCTCTCTCTCTCTCTCTCGTCTGCCTCACTCTCTCAATGAATGACACACACTCAAGATCAAGGGAAATCGATTTCTTGACTTTCTTCTCTCCGTATAAACATTCATAATAAAAAAAACTGCAGACAAGGCATGTTTACTAAAAGATATAAAAATTGTTTAAAATATTATCATTGCATGACATTTTGTATAATAGGGTGTATGCGCATATCATATTGAATGCGCTTCAACGCCATATTGGAGCAATGAATAACATCGCTCAGCAAAGGAAAAAAACTGTTTTTTGGATGATGTCTTTGGAAGAAGTTATTTTTTTTATTGTATTTTTCTCACATACTTAAAAACCTAAATTAACATGCTCTCAAAAATACTGCTATTAAGTATTTTTAAACTGGCAAAATGGATAACTTTCCTATAATATACCATCTCATGTTATTTAGTGCTCACATATGGCGTCGAGTTCTATATGCAACCACGCTATTAAAGACGAGAAATGTGAAAACCATTTTAATATCTAAACTTTTTACATTGTGATTCATCTCAATGTTTGCTGCTCAAGTATTTATAGTTACTTTGAGAAATTTTATTGTAAGTAAAGCAGGTAACATTGAGTTACAGTTGACTATCTATATGAAAGATAGAGCAGTGTAGAGCAAACATTTCATGGTGTTATCTCTATTTAGCAACCGGATTTTCAGTTGCAAATGTCTGCTTGCGCCTACAAAAACAGTAGTTAATTTTCCTGCTGCACAACTTATTATCAATTTGTAAAATATTTCCTATCTACCTGTAATTTACCTCAAACTACCAGGAATGAACCAAAATTTATAAATATTTAGTAAATTGTTGTGCGTTACGAGGAGCAACCAAACTTGCAGACGCAAGCAGACATTTGCAACTGAAAATACTGTATATAAAATATCAAAATGTTTTCTATCAAAACTAACTCACGTCACATCAGAACTTATTGTCTTCACTATAGTACATTTTCATATAAGTCTTCTAATTTATATGCACGGACAAAGATAAACACGTAATAATTATGCTTTCTTAATGCAGTTACATTTAAGCATAACAACATAATTTATGCTATTTGCACTATACATATTGCTTCATGCTATATATATTGTACAGCGATTAGCAATTTTACTATAAAATTCAAAATTCATTTACAAAATTCAATATACACATAAATATGAAATCATGTAATTTATGCAACAGTTATAAGAAATAAGACTAAGAATCTTTATTGAGCCACACGGAAAACATAAATTTAAGAAATTATTCAGATACATATCAATAACTCTTTAGTACTAAACAATAACTCTCTTGCAAAAAGTCTAAAGAGTAACTTGTTAGTACAAACGCAATTTCTTTAGCGGTAAATAGTTAACTCTTTAGATTCTAAAAAGTTTAGTATGTATGTAACGAATTTATTATGAAAAAAGTCTAAAAATAGTAACTCTTTAGATAATTTTTTCCGTGCAGGCAGTTCATAGTAACAATCAAAGTTACAAAAAGCATTGGTTTTGTCAAATAAAAATAAATAATAATAAAAAAAATTAATAATAATAATAACAAATAACAATAACAAGAATACAAAATAAAAAATGAATCTCACAATTAACCATAAGAGCTCTATTAAACGATGTACAAACATTATAATGAAGTTTGAGAAAATGTGTTATTATCTGTATAATATTCCAATGTTGTATACCATTGTCATAATTTCATGTTGTATGTCATTATAGCATAATTGTTACTCATTTGAAACACCATAAATAATTATGATGTATAAGATTTTATTTATGCTGTGTATATAAGTTATGCAATATAACATTTAAATTATGCTCGTATTATGATATAATGCTGAAAATGGTCTAGCATGATTATTACGTATTTAATTAATTCTTTGTAGCATAGTAGTTAAGATGATCAACATAATATTTAAATTCAAATTAGTTCTATATTCAGCATCAGAGTTAGTAGAACGTAATGCAGTACATACAAAAATACAAAACAAACATAGAAGAAACATCGGCCATGCCATGTAACCTCCCTCCACACGCATGCAAAAGCTACGTCTAGAAGGAGGTCCGACCACGGCATGGATAATATTATAAGGTCTATGCATTTATGTTAAAGTCGACACCATATTGGATCACTCAATAACATGGACAGCATAGGAAAAACTCATTTTGCCAGTTTAAAAACACTATGCAATCTTTTTGAGAGCATTGATGCTGTAAATATGTTGAATTATAGTATTTCAAGCATGTAAGAAAAATAGCAATAACAAAAAAATTGATCAATTTCCCAAAGAAATTGCATTAACGAAGTTAGTCCTCTGCTCAGAGCTTAAAAATAAAATAGTCATTTTAATACAAACAAAATCAGCAAAACAATCAAAATTATGTTATTACAAAATAGCAACATTTGTATTCTACATAACAATAATTGTTCACTGCAGCATAAATTACGTAATTAGTTTTTGCTGATGATCAGATCACTGCCTGACCTTTTTGAACCTAGACTAACCCCCTCCCTTTCCTCTATTGCCCAAGACATGCACTCTTAATTCCTATAGACAACAATAAGTCCGCAGGTTACAAATTTTTAAGACAAAATGTCTGCAATGAAAATATTGATATTTTTTTATAATAATATCTGCGACTTATTGAAGAAATAAAATAAATAGCATAATTTAATTATGTTTTTTTAATTCAATGAACCACTTGCAATAAATACACTATTTAAAATACATTTAAATAAAACATTTTATTGACCCATGCTGTATTTAACAAATTGTGCTGAAAATGCTAGTCTATATAGTATAGAGTTATTTATTTATGTACGTGAACGTGTTTATATACCTATATATAAAATATGGATAAGAAGGCATGTTAATTATTACTCTATAATATTTTAAGTGATATAAAAAAGGTAAGTTAAATATATTTTTAGAGCTATATAATTACTATATTTTGAACGTACTAAAAAACTTATTATTGAAGTTACGAAAAGCTGCTGGCATTATAATTTAGATTTTAATTTGAAAGTCTTACACTGAGTTCTGCTTCACGTGAACGAACGACGTGCATGGGATATCGATTGTCGATACTGCTTGGCATCTCACAATTTCTATTCAAAACTAAAACTTTTTTAATCGACTTCCGATAATCTTGCCTGCGCTTCTCTTACTTTCTTTCTTTACGTATTTGTTGGCACAAATCAAGGTATGTATATTATAGAGCACGTGTTTTCTGTACTAAGAAGAACAAAATTAAAAACTACTTACAAAGAATAATAATCTTTATTGACCCAAGCAGTTAATGGTATAACAATGGACCGCTTGCAATAAAATGTTTTTAATTGTTTTAATGTTTAAGTGAAAATTTTTCTATAAGAAATGCATTAAGAATATTTCAAATTATTTTAAAAATGTTTATTCATTGCAAGTGATCCATTATTGTTACAACAGGCATTGGTCTTATCAGAATAAGATATAAGATTGTATTACGTTCCATGTCTTTACAGATTAGAACTAGTTAAGTCAAAACACATCTTATAGAAAAAAATACAATTAAATTTATAGCAAGTTATGTCCTATTTAAGATCAATTATATTTAACATTATTAACTGCTAAATAATCAGATACACTGTAAAACATATTTTTAAGTAAAAAAAAAAAATCTATAAGAAATGCATTAAGAATATTTCTAATTATTTTAAAAAGTTTTTTCATTGCAAGTGGTCCATTATTGGTTAATACAAGCATTGTTCTTGTCAGAAAAAAGATATAAGATAATAACTTCAATAAAATCAATATAATTATAACAATATAGTACAGTAACAATATAACATGCAATGAACTACACAACTATTTACATTTAAATATATGAACATATCATATAATGAAGTATGTGCGAAACTGTGTTATCATCAGTTTTGTATGGGTGGTGAAACATCAATGTCATCTATGTTTGAGCTTTTTACTGCCTTTACTAAATTTTTTTAATGCACTGCCTTCTTTCTTCTTTGCAGGCAAGTTTTGTATTTTGTCATTATAGTGAAGTGGTTGCATTCATATAAAAG
Organism: Ecdyonurus torrentis; assembly: GCA_949318235.1. NCBI lineage: Eukaryota > Metazoa > Arthropoda > Insecta > Ephemeroptera > Heptageniidae > Ecdyonurus > Ecdyonurus torrentis. The sequence goes on from OX439129.1 coordinate 51,021,618, forward strand.
TCAACTTCATAATGTAAGCACCAAATAGCATAGACTGGTATAGGAAAATGACAAAATATGTCAGTTTAAAAAATACTTGTAAGCAATATTTTTGAGAGCATTGATGCTGTTTATAGGTTGAATTATGTTTTCAAGTATGGGAGAAAAATAATAAGAACAAAAATAATATTATCTGATTCTCCAAAGAAAATAGCCCAAAACTATATAAATGTGTGAATGAATGAATGAACGAATGAACGAATAAACGAATGAACGAATGAACGAATGAATGAACGAATGAACGAATGAACGAACGAAGGAATGAATGAATGAATGATTGATTGAATGAATGAATGAATGATGTATAATTACTTATGTTATTACAAAATAATATTTATACTCTATCATAATATAACAATCATTCAATGTAGAACATATATATCATATTACATTTTTTTTTTTTACGTATGTAACAGTTTGATAATTATACGATTATTTAATTATCATCACAAGCTGAGACGCCCCTAATGTGTCTATCTATATAAAGGACTAAAGTGAGCAGCATGGTGATAACTTAGTGGTGTCATGGCGGTACAGCGCAGCACGCAGTGGCAATATATAGGTCACGGGGGCGAGCTATAGCACGCACTCTGCGTGACCTTGCTTACATACCGCCCACCAAGTGAGCACCAAGTGAGCACCACTTCCTCGACATTGCTTACAGACAACGGACATAAATATGTCATATATTATTTCAGTTATAACTAATGAACTTTCATACTTTGCATGTTCATATTCATGACTATCGCACAATTAATTGTCCTGAATTTTTATTTACTAAAACCATTTGAAAATGTATCACACTGCATGTTCATTTAGAAGTTTTCAGAACTCAATGTAAAGTGATTTTGTAGAATAATAATAAGAAGAAAAAAATCATGTCCTACACCGCGGGGTCCTTCTTTTCTTCTTGGTAGTGACAGGGGCTGCAGGAGATGGGTGACAGTAACCACGCATTTAGTTATATATTTTCATATATTGTATATTAAACATTTTATTGTGTTTTATGTCTTTTACAGAGTATAAGAAGTCATTACATAACATACATAAATAAGTTGGTTGCATTCATATAAAATTTGATGTTATATGAGCACTAAATAACATGGGCCATTATAGCAAAATGACACATTTTGCCATTTAAAAAAAAATAGCAATAATTTTGAAAGCATCAATGTTATTAAACGGTGGAATTTTATGTATGCGAAAAAAATACTAATAACTTATAAAAAATTAACTAATTTGTCAAAGAAAATATATCCATATAAATGACATTTGTCGTATATATGTTGAGCAATGTTATTTATTGCTCCAGTATGAAGTCGATGCGCATTCAGTGTGACGTCATGTATATATACACCCTATAGATATCACATCAAAAATCTTTATGTGCATCAATTACATACCAAGTAGAATATCATTGAGTCAGCAGTGTTTAACATTACTATAGCGGCCAGTCTGACACAATAATAGAACATATTATTTAACAGCCTGTATTTTTGAGCAGATACTTTTTAAAAAGAAAACACAGGATTCACATTGAATTGTTATAATAGACAACTTCAGATAATCAGCACTTGACATTGGCAAGGGTCATCTGGTTGATCACTGGCAAGGATCATCATTAATTTTATGTTAATTTTAGCCTGGTATAGGGTTTACCATGTTAAATTGAGCAATTTTTCTTTTTTTTAATTTCTTGCTTCAGAATTGTTAAAACACGTTAAATCGCACATCATCATAAAGTAAAAAGCACAACTCAAAAAGTATTTAGGATATAAACGAGCTTTAATGAAAGGAACGAGGTGAAAAACATGCTCAAAGTTGACTCCAAATGAGGGTCTGGGTTGTACCAGAAATATCATTTTCTCATTGTTAATATTTTAAATATATAGTAATAAAATGTCTTTTGGATCAATATTTTAAAAATTTTACTTTGATGATGATGTGTGATTTAATAATGTACATAATAATTGTTTAATAAATGGTTAAACTATGCATGGACAATGCAATACATGCATGGTATTCGGTATTCGTGATTTTGCGATGAAACTTGCGGCGATGGGGTGTATTTTATATAGACAGATATAAAATTAGAAATTTAAGTCGCTGATTGCCATACTGTTGTCTTTCATAGGCAAATTAGGTTTAAAACTTAAACCATCAATGGGTTATATAAGAAAAATCATATCTTGTCAAAGGTTATGACCTTTTTTTTTTTTTTTTTTATTGTACTTAAATTTGGATGTAGTTGTATCGTAGTTTTACGTATACGGTATAGTATTTGGTTCTCAGTTCTGAATACCTTTGTGACCATAATATACTATACGTATATTATAATATAGTCTTTGATATTATATATATATATATATATATATATATATATATATATATATATATATATATATATATATATATATATATATATATATATAATAATAATAATAATAAAAATATGTCCACATTTTTCTTAGCTCAGAAGCCGCGTAATAATTCATTTAATAATTAATTTATATTCCTTGTTTCACGATATAGTTCTTATGAAAACTGAGGGCTGAAAAGCAAAGCTGCATGCGTGTTTTATTGAAAGTAAAAAATAAGATGTTGAATAGCATGAAACTTAGTAAAGGCCTAAACAATAAGCTTTCCATATTAATAATAATGAACAGGGGAACTAAGAAGATATTTAGGAAGAAGTTTTTTTTTCATTTCTTTCAAGTTTGAGCCGCTTTTTCCCCCCAATAGAATTTGTCGATGTGCGTATACATATTACATATAGAATGTTTTGCGCCAAGGTTATTCTTCTCAATCATCTCTCTCTCTCTCTCTCTCTCTCTCTCTCTCTCTCTCTCTCTCTCTCTCTCTCTCTCTCACACTCTTTGTATGTACCTGTTTTATATAGACTCATGTAGCTGGATAAGTCCGAGAGAAGTGAGAAGACCGGCAGATGTAGCATCACTTGCCGACATCTACCTCAACTCCCGTATTAAAGTGAACGTATAAAAAAATAACATATAGGTGTAATGTATACAGCATTAGCATTGAAATTGTAGAGCATAAGTGTTGCTATTTTATAAAGTAATTATGCTGAGTATATTAACTATTATGCTAAACTTTTAAAAAAAAATAAACACAATAATTATGCTATAGCTTGCTTATTTTCAGCACAATTTGTGCCAAATAGTATAATTTATGCTATATTTGAATAACTATGTTACATAGCATAAATATTATGTTGCATATATGGTGTTCTAATTTAGTATCATTTATGCTATATAATGACATAAATTAGCATTAATTACGTAATTTATGCTGCTATTGTTATTATAGCATAAACTTTTCTTAATTAGAACAACTCAAATAATTATGCTGTATTAAATAATATTTTATATTCTTTCTATATCATATAGTAGTTAAGAAGTAGCATAGATTATGCTGTATTAAAACAAATTGTGCTGAAAATGAGCTTTAGCATATAAATTATTAAGTATATTTATTTTTGTCCATGTGGTATAAATCGTATATATACCATATAGCATAAATTATGATGTTATGTATGCATAAATTTTGCTGTATTCAGCTATATGGCATAATTTTTACGTGCATTGTTTTTGTTTTTTTCGCGTGCCTTTCTTCTCTCTCTCTCTCTCTCTCTCTCTCTCTCTCTCTCTCTCTCTCTCTCCCCCCCCCCCTCTCTCTCTCTCTCTCTACCCCTCCTCGCTCTTTCTAATCATAATTATTGTGACACCTTACATAATTATTTTTCTTAATGATGTTTCTACAGTTTAGAGAGAGAGAGAGAGAGAGAGAGAGAGAGATACTTCATTAAAAAAAAACAAAGAAGTATATTATAAGGTAAAAATATTACAAAGTGTCGCGTTTTGTTTCCTCAACCGCTTTTGTTTTAATCTGTCTACATCAAAAAGTTGAGAGACAAAACAATGTTCAAAACAAGAGACGATATTTAGAGCTTGCTTGCCTGAGTGCGAACGTGCGTGCGTGCGTTATTAATATTAATACATTTATATACGTTCTGTTTCAGCTAAATAAAATTAATTATAATATTTGCGTGCATAATTTTTAACTTTTGTCTCTACTGTTTTGGGTGTGAATTTTAGTTCAAAGTTCAAAACACGCGTGCAATGCTTATGCTTGATATCTGTATAGTGACGTAGCACGAACCAGAGGTGAGCTAGAAAAAAGTGCAAGTGCAATTTAATATTACAATTATATATAGGGGTAACCAATTTTATTTTTTTAAAAAAAATTTTAACTGCACCGATTCCGGCAAAAATTAAAAGAGGGATGTTAAAATGTGTTTTGATTTAAGCCAATATTTTTATTGTCATTGCCGGTAGGAAGCATTGGACAATTACATTTATAGACTACAATTAAATAAGATGATTTGACTTCAGTGAGTCTGACGAACTGATGACGAAAATATGTCAGCATGAAATAGGCAAAATGTTATTTTTATGTGTTTTATAGTCGTCGAAATTTTTAAGAGTTATTTTTTATCAGCGATAAGCTCCATTTTTCAGATTTGATTTCTCAAATAAGTTTTGACCACTGATCTACTCTCTCTCTCTCTCTCTCTCTCTCTCTCTCTCTCTCTCTCTCTCTCTCTCTCTCTCTCTCTCTCTCTCTCTCTCTCTCTCTCTCTCTCTTTCTCCACATGTAATTAAAATAGTTAAACTATGAAGTATAGGGTTTGTACGCATGACGTCATTCCGAGTGCTTTTCGATTCTCTTCTTGAGCAATGAATAACATTGCTCAGCATAGGACAAAAGTAGTTTTTAGCTATTTTATTTGGTAAATTAGCTATTTTTTGGTCATTATTATTTTTCTTGCATACTAGAGGTACTAATTTAACCTTTTAACAGCATCAATGCTCTCAAAAATATTGTGAAGTTTTTTTAAACTGGAAATTTTTTCCATTTTTCTATACCAGCCAATGTTATTTAGTACTCACTTATGACATCGACTTTAACATGAATGAAACCCCCCTATAGCATAGATGTTGTATTGAACAAATTGTGTTGAAAATGATCTAGAATAATAATTATTATTTTCTCAGTTTAAAATGAAGATGGTTACTAGTGTTTTGTTTTGTTGTGAAGATCAGCTGATGAGGTCAATGAACTTTGCAGCTAGGCCACAGGTGAGACCTCCCCTCTAGAGAGAGAGAGAGAGAGATACGCACTGCACGCCATGCCGAGGTAGCCCACAAGATCAGATATTTTTACAACCGGATTCACACCTTTTTCTCAAACAAATTTCCCCAAATAAACCTCAAAATTTTTCAGGTGATCAATATAATATTGAAGTTAATACATGTTATATTTTATTTCTATAACTAGATTAGAATACGAGAAAAGAGGGTGCTTCCGGTTGTAATAATCTCTCATCTTGTTTATCAATTGTATTATAGTACAGTACATGCATATAAGCTTGCAGGTATAAAATGCATCCTATAATTTGTATACATAAAGAGAGATCAAAAATATTTTAATATACTCTATTTGTTATTGTAAAAGTCTTATAAGTAATAGTTCCTATTAACATAAATATTTAAATATAATGTATATTGTATTATGTATATGATTATATATGATCATGATCACATAATATTGTACAGTAACTAAACTTGGTATTAGTAAGGAAAAATACACATTTGCTCTCAAATATTTTACAATGAAAAAGTCTAAATAAAATTTTAAGTGTTAATTTTATTTTATTTTCTAAAAGAGTACATTGTCCTAAATCGATTGATAGGCAATTTTTTAATTTTTGACTTCAATAAGTATTCTTAACTAAAATTTAGAAAATGACTTCACGCTTGCTAACTTATGCATGTGAGCATAGGAAAAAGTTACTGACCGTGACGTCATTTCACAACTTTCAAAATAGATTTAAAAATATAGTCAAAAGCGAGGAAGACTTAAAATTTTTAAGCAGTAATTTTATTTCATATTCTAAAAAGATTATATTGTCCTCAATCGATACAAATATGTTAATTTTTAATTTTTGAGTATATTAAGTATTTTTAATTAATTTTTGCAAATCACAAAATGACATCACAGGCTGCAACTCTTTCTATGCCCACATGCATAAGCTGCAGCCTGTGACGTCACTTCATGACTTTTAAAATTAATTAAAAATAATTAACTCAAAAGTTAGAAATTCACATATATTCAGGATAATGTCATCGTTTAGAATATGAAATTAAATTATCACCTAAATATTTTGGTCTCACATGTAAAATAACATAGTACATAATTTATTTATTTTTCCACGTGTAATAGATATTTTAATAAAATAGAACGTCTCTCTCTCTCTCTCTCTCTCTCTCTCTCTCTCTCTCTCTCTATTTGACACGGTTGTTACAAAAAGACTATAAATATTATATTATACTCAAGTGTTACTACGTATTATTGACTCCATATTATTTAAATTTTTTTTCTATTAAGACCAACACCGGACTCATTCAAAAGTGTTAAAAATTACGTTGATGAAAATACTAAAACTGTTAATAAAAATGTGTTTGAAATTTATTGAATAATATTAAGATTTGACTATAGGAGCTCTTGAGATTATTGAGCTGTAAATGTTTTACTTAAGCTTTTTTCGTATAGTTTCAAAATAAAAGTTTGACAAAAGAAAAGTGGTTGATTCTGCTGCAACGCTCTATAGGATATATAGGAAATAAAATAAATGTGCATCCTATGTATATAGTATTTGTCATTTGAAAAGGTATTTAAAATACTTGAAAATATGTTTTACATTATTATTGTATCTGACTATTTATATATTGCAATGTTATCAAATAAAATTGATCTTTTAGAATATTGATGATATTTACTGTACTTTGTATTGTTTCATATATATGTTGTAATTTCATTTTAACTTTGTTCTATACTCTGTGAAGAAATGAGTGTTGTTCGTAAACCCTGTTTTTTTGAACCAAAAAATGCGCATTGCAATAACCATAAATGTGATCGTCATTTTAGGAGCAGAGAACAGGGTTAACGAACAGCATTATGCAACGTCGTAACATCATATCTTATGAATTATGATCTTAAGGCGGGAAATCAGCTACTGCAGGTTGTTTTAAAGAAAGAAAAATCTGAAGTTCTGTACAGTGATATATTATAGGATAAGGTATCTTCAAAAATGTAAAAAAATGGGGGTTACCATATGGTAAATTTTAAATTATAATTTTTTGAAGAGGTATAGTCCCATTAGAGCCCATGTTAATTTCAATAATTACTTTATCTAATGGTCACGGGTTCTGAAAATTTTACAAGTACCTGCTGCTATTAACTTTTAAATGGCATCATAAAGTTTCGACTTTTTCTTTTTAAATTTTGAGATGCAAGTCATCTCAATACAACCTTTAATTTACTGAGAGAGAGAGAGAGAGAGAGAGAGAGAGAGAGAGAGAGAGAGAGAGAGAGAGAGAGAGAGAGAGAGAGAGAGAGAGAGAGAGAGAGACTTACACCACGTCGCCAGTAGCTGTCACTAGCTAACGTGCTACTTCAGTAACATCCATTACAACTTTGCCCAAAGTAATTTAAAATGGAAATATTTGGCTTGACCAAAACATATTCAATAAAAATTATGTAAAACTTTTAACAATTTCATTAATTTGCTATTATTGAAATAAACATATTATAAACGAATAATAAATTCGGTTAAAAAGGTTTATATGTTAGAGAGAGAGAGAGAGAGAGAGAGAGAGAGAGAGAGAGAGAGAGAGAGAGAGAGAGAGAGAGAGAGAGAGAGAGAGAGAGAGAGAGAGAGAGAGAGAGAGAGAGAGAGAGAGAGAGAGAGAGAGAGAGAGAGAGAGAGAGATTACACGAGGCAACTAAATTGAGTAAAACCACATTGAAAGCTCTATAGCAAGCGCTCGGTAATATTGTGAATAAATAAAAAATTAATAATTAGTCAAATGGGACTTGTTTAGTTCATGTTTTAGCCTGCAGAAGGCAGAACTTGTTGGGACGATGTTTCAGTCAAGTAGGGCAGAGTGCCGCAAATCCGCATGTGCGGCAAGTGCGGTAAAGTCGGCCATTGCTGCGTGCGGTGTGTAGTACTCTAATCAGCGTGTCTCATTGCGAGAGAGAGAGAGAGAGAGAGAGAGAGAGAGAGAGAGAGAGAGAGAGACGCACACACATGTGCACATGCATGAATGACTATAGTGAGTGAGTGTGGTCCATTGTTGTTACTGAAGCTGTTGTAGAGATAAATCTCTCTCTCTCTCTCTCTCTCTCTCTCTCTCTACATATATGAGAGAGATGTGTATCAATTCCTATACGTAACAATTAGTGACTATACACCAAAAATATATGATTCATTGTTAACCACATTTTGTTATATAAATAATACAATAAATTTTTGTGTTATATATTTTACGAAATACTCCGCACATCATCATTTTTATAATATATGCATGGAAAACTTAACTATTTCAATTGCTATATAAAATATTTAATCGACGATGTTCTGCAATATTAAAATTGTCTTATTTGTATTTTTTTTTTATTATAGTTTTATTGAAGTCAATTTATGCGAGAATTATCCAAGAAGGTGCAAAATTATATATATTAATCATTTACGATGTATATGCATCCCGCATAATGCATTTGATTTACTTTTATATAAATATATTTATATTATACATGATGCATGAAAAAATAATAAACAAAGCAAGAAAAATATTTCTATATCGTATTGACTAGTAAAGGAACAACGGTTTTGAGGCCGACTATAAGCGATTTCGATCACATCCGCTTCCGTTTCTCCTTACTACGCATGCGCAGTAATTCGAAACGGAAGCGGATGTGAGCGAAATTGCTCATAGTCGGCTTCAAAACAGTTGTTCCTTTATCAGTCAATATATCGTTGCAAAGAACTAAGAAGAGTGCGTATTCACTTTTTTTTTTTTTTTTTTTTTTTTTTTTTTTTTTTTAACTTTGCACTTTAGCTATATAATGCTACACCAAATTTCTTGACTTTATTTCTGTAATAAACTTATTTGTTCTTGAGTGCATGTATACATACATTTCCATGACGACGCACAGCATTCAGAAGTTGCATGATTGTTGTGATGGCACCGTCCAGAGTGCCTGTAGAGTGCGTCCATGCGGTTTCTCGAAGATGACATGGTGAATGCCGGGCTGTGTAATTAGGCCGTGGCTGACCCGTGTATGCGATTTCCATTGTATATCTGACGGGACTGTGGAGAAGGTGTAGCACAGTAACACAATATGGCAAGAAAAAAAAAGCGAAGTTTTCTTTTAACCCTTTTCCGACTCCACGTAATATAATAATAATAATCTCTCTCTCTCTCTCTCTCTCTCTCTCTCTCCCTCTCCCTCTTCGTTTAGTAAATTGTTTTCTGTCAGTCTCGTTTCTCACTTCAATTAAATGCTGCCTGCTATAAACACAAACTCAAATACGATTTGAATTTATTTTAAAAAAAGAACAAAAAAACAGTTTGCAATTATTGTAAGAAAATACGATCAGTTTTACAACAACGGTGTTAAATAAAGCACGTTGCAGTTTTTTTTTTAACATGTTGCGGAATAATCATGCAGATCTTTGTTAAAGGTAGTTTTGCATTCATATAAAAGTTGATGCGATATGTGAGTATACTAAATAACATGGACATATGGAAAAATAACAAATTTTACTATTTTGAATATAGTTATATGTTATATGCATATAGTTATATTTTTGATAGCATTGATGCTGTTAACAGGTTAAATTATTTTCTTATACAATACCTATAATTCAAGTTAAATTATAGGTACTGTATAAGAAAATAATGTATATTAAGAAAATAATAATAAGTAATTTTTCAAAAAAACTAGCCAAAAGTCTACGTTTTTCCTATGCTGAGCAATGTTATTCATTGCTTCAGTATGGCGTCGCAGTGGGTTCAGTATGACGTCATGTGAATACACCTTACAAATGTAAAGTTTGGTTGTAATATTATCACATGGAAAATTACTTTATGCTTATAGGTAAACGTGTCGTGTTTGTTGCCTATCTTCTAGGATACTTCGTGCATCTTTGTTTGGTCTCTCTTACTTCATAGGACGTTATTATATATACTCTCTCTCTCTCTCTCTCTCTCTATGGGTATTATATATATATTATATATAATATATATATATATATAATAATAATAATATTGAGTCAAAAAAGCACACCACGTCTGAGATTAAAGATTAAAGGTAAGAGAAACCCTGTGACGTCATGGACGTAAAAAAAGTAAGTAAAAAGTTACTATTTAGACTTTTTTTTATTATAAATTTGTTATGTTATGTTATAAACAAAGTTTTTTAAAGATCTAAAGAGCTAACTGTTTATTGCTGAAGAAATAACGTTTATATACTAACGAATTACTGTTTAAACTTTTTTCTACCAAGTTATTGGTTTGTACTGAAGAGTTACATCTCATCTATATGTATAACTAAATAATTTCTTAAATTTATATTTTACATGTGGTTTATACCTGGTTACGCTCACAACTATAAACTACATAGATTTCCAACTTTGCACATTTAGCTGCTTGTGTGAATGTAATGGGCTGCTCACAATGACGCATAAATACACGTAGCTTTCACGTAATAATCCAAATAACGAAAGGGGTTGGTCAAAAAAAGCCAAACCCTTTCATAGAAACTTCCCGTGTAAAATTGGCGTTAAATTACAAACTCTCAATCCAAATAACATTGATTGTTGTATCTTTATGTAAGAGTTATGTGAATTTATACGTGTCATTTTGTACAGACCATAAGAAAAACAAATTTAGTTTTATGTTAATTAAAATCTTTATTTGTGAAATGATAAAATCAGTCTACACAAATCATATACAGTGTGTAAAATTAAAATATTGCAAACAATAATTTAAAAAATAATATTTTTTTTTTTATAAATCTTTTAAATTTAAAATTTTATATTTTGTTTATCATAATTATGATTAATTATTTGAGACAAAAATAATTAAAAATTAACAACTACAGAACAAAAAACTAAACAATTTTCCACATATTTACAAAATAATAGACTTCTTTCATGTATAGAATTTTTTTCATTGTTATTAACCACCAGAAAATTAAAAATATCATTTCTAATGGCAGGTAATCATGAAAATTGCAACAGGTAAATATTAGCCTGGCCCAGGTATTGATATACTATACAATGTCACCTAATGCAGGTGAAATGTCCTCTAATCTAGGTGAGACACAACTGTATTGTAGTATGTTTTACCTGCATTAGGGATTATGCAGGTATACCTGGTCCAGAGGATACTGTTTACCTGTTGCATGATTTATGTACCTGATATTATTCATTTTTTCCGTTTAAATTTAGTGAGTGAAAATTATTTTCTCAATTTCAAACAATGAAAATAAAAACAGTGATGAAAGTCGTATATTAATAGCCACATTTTACAAAAGCTTTTGCTTGCTAATACAACCCTTGTGTTTGTTGAGTTTACAAAATGTTAAGAACAATTTTGAAGTAAATTGTAGCAATTAAACCTAACAAATATTTTATCAATGACAATATGTAAATTATATTTTAACTTTAATTAAAAACCTACTGCTAAATTAGATTATTAAAATTATGGCTTTTTACAAAAAAATATTTTCTGATGAAAAAAAAAATAATAAAAAAAAAAAAAAAAAAACTTTAAGGCTTGATCTGCCATGGTTTGATGACTTTTTAATTTGCTGCGTTGCCTTCAATAATTAATTATTATAACTATCTATTAACATGTAATTTATATTCAAATTATCTTTATTTTATATAATTTAATTATACTCGAACGACACAAAGTTAGTACAACATATGAAAGTTAAAGTTTGACGAAATTGATTTTTTTTTTTTTTTTTTTTTTTTGAGCACAGAAACAGGGTTTACGCGACCATCACCGTTCCCTTAATAAAAAAAATTACATTCCATTTAGGTGATGTATTATAAGATAACAATTAACTGTGACAACAATGAGCTGACTTTGCGTCGGTCTAACAATCAGATTTACCTCATGGAGAAATACACACACCCAGGCAAAACAAGATCACTATATAAGATTTTTACAACCGGAAACACCCATTTTTCTCAAAAAAAAAATCCCAGTTAAACACTAAAATTGTACAGATGATCAATGTAATGTAATATTAAAGTTAATACGTATTAAATCTTAATCGTATAACTTGATTAGAATACGAGAAAAAGGGGTACTTCCGGTTTAAATAGTATGTCATCTTGTTTTGGTAATGCTTAATTGTCTTATCCACGTAAGTCGCAACACTAAACCACTAGTCAGTAACTTAATTGTTACTTTAATTGTTGTTGTGTAACAATGTCAAAAACTGAACTAAGTTTGAACTAGAGGTTGCAACTTATAGCGGTTAATAACAAAAATATCTTTAATAGTGTTGTTCATAAGCTTTGTGTTCTTGCACCAAAAAATGCACATTCCATTTGATTAACCGAATTTGATCGTCATTTTAGTAGCAGAAAACAGGCAGGGTTTACGAACAGCATTATTAATTACAGTATAAAAATATGTAATTTTGGAAAAATTTTAAATTTACTTTAAAAAAATTACTGGGTGATTTTCTTTTATATTCACTAAAAAAATTGTTACTTATGTAAATTACAACAGGTAAACACTAGCCTGGACCAGGTATCAATATACTACAATAATACAGGTAAAACATACTACAATTCAGTTGTGTCTCACCTAGATTAGATAACATTTCACCTGCATTAGGTGATATTGTATAGTATATCAATACCTGGGCCAGGTTAATATTAACCTATTGCAATTTACAAGATTTATGCAGCGACATTGTAGTAAACTTTCTGTTCAGTTTTGCAGTATTAAAATTGGTCTAATTGTCACTATATTAAATGAAGAAATTAAATGTTGTTCCTCCATGCTGGTCACTGATTGAGTAATAATTATAATTAATTATTGTCTAAATATAAATTAAGTCAAGATGACTGCAGATCTTCTCTCTCTGTTGATCGGAAGAGAAGTCGGCGTTCTGTTTTGTGTTGATGACGTCACGAGTCCTGCTTTCACCTGAGAACAACCATAGAAATACATACATTAGATAATTAGACATAACAAAAAAAATACATTAGATAAGTAGATATAGCATATAGCACAAAACGTAATATATTAGAGAACAAGAAAGTTGCATCAACAAGTTGTTTTTATCGTAAACAATATTCATTATTCATCATACCCGCGAAATTGAGTGTTTGAAGTCTCAGGTTTCAAGAAAAAATAAAGAACCCTAAATTATGAGACGTCTACAGTACTCTACAGCCTACAAATTTATCACAATATGATAATAGAATGATGCCTTGCGGTTAAAAATATGTCTTTACTTTTTATTACTAATATTTTTTTTTATATAATATAGCGATTAAGATTAGGTATATGAAGTATAGTATCTAAAAAACACTTTGATCACAACTCTAAATATCCAAACTTCTGCATAATCAGTGAATTTGATTGACATGTCAATGTCACACATTTGGAACATCATATTATTATATTGATTGATTGATTAAATTGATATATTGTTGTATGCAGACACAATTTATCAATAAATATAGCTAAACTAAAATTTTTAAAAATTGCATGCCAGCACCTAAAAGTTCATATTTCGTGCCAGAGATGGCGATACCTGTACTGCAAACTCAAACTTGTTTTTTATTGTTGTTATTTTTTTTAAATGATAAAAACGTACGCTAAATAATTGTAAGTTATAAAAACAGGTTTGTTATGTTTGCTGATGGTATGCAGCAGTGACTCGACTCGAAGTTGTAAAGTGACTAAACCTCGCTGGTATTCAAGTGTCTGCAATATTATGCATCAAGTCATTCACTATCTTATAGTTAGTCGCATCTGCAAATGTAAATCAATGAAATCATCGGCCAATCATTTTTTAATAAGGAAATAGGTTTTCATTTTAAACAGGCGCATTTGATTTTTTATTCGATGCTAATAAATGATGATGCATACAAAAGCTATTTTTCTTAGACAATATAACTGGCTTATAACATAACACTTTTTTTTCAGGATGGGAAAAAATCCTCTTTCTTATATATACTCTTTTTATATTACACCAATAAGTATAAAAAATAAACTCAATTAAAATGTATGCTATATTTATGTTTTTATAGCATAAATATTGTTGCTAATATATTGAAACAGCATAAATATAATTATGTGCATATACATCAATATTACAACATAATATTTATGCTATATAATAGGTATATCATAATTTATGTTGTTAAAAAATAAATATGGGTATAGGGTTTAGCTAAGTAATTTATATTTTAGTCCTGTGTTCTATGAGAGAACGGTCAAAAATTACTATACTAATGTCAAGTATATAAAACCTGTAATAGGTAAACATTAGCCTGGAACAGTTATTAAAATACTACAATAATACCTAATACAGGTAAAGAATACTACAATGCAGTTGTGGCTTACCTAGATTAGATGACATTTCACCTGCATTAGGTGACATTGTATAGTATATCAATACCTGGACCAGGTTAATATCTACCTTTATTGCAATTCACAGTATATACCTGTATTTATACTAGTATTTTGCCTCAGTGTAGGTCAATGCAGGTTCACTACATACATGGTTAACTATACCTGGCTAACTACTTCACCTGTACTATATAAGATTTACTTTTGTACTACCTGGCTAACTACTTCACCTGTACTTATATATAAGATTTACCTTTATACTACCTGGCTAACTACTTCACCTGTAGTTATATGAGATTTTCCTTATAGTTGATTTTTTTTTTTTTTTAAAGTTATGATTTAATGTAAAAATATGCAAAGTCAGTATACATACGTTTTCACAGTGTACTATCATATTTAAAACCTAAAGATTTGCAATGTCACTACACATTTTTTCTTTCAGTGCATGGCACATGTTAATTTGGCATTTAAAAAAAGAGATTTAAAAATTTGCACATAATATGTTAAGTTGAAAAAATTATGATGTGCAAATAGAATTAAGAAAGAAGTGATATTTGATTATAATACAGTCGGCCAGTCACGAAAAAAAAAAAGACTAAATATTGTTAAGTCATGGTGATAAAACGAAATTAAATTGAAAAAAAAAATGCATACAAAATATTTAATTGACGAAGAAGTTTTTGGTGACCTCAATAAAAACACATGGACCATACTGCACGTAAATATAAGCTGAAGTTACTTTGTTGTACAGCAAAGCTACTTTGCAACATTAAATAATGCTCAACAATATATTTTACAACACAGTAAAGCAGTAGACGTCCAACAACAACAATATTATGCTGTAAAATAAATGCTGAACATAATTTGTCACAATTTATATTTTCTATGTAAAATATCATGTGTTGAGCAGCTATACTGTACAAACATCAGATTCTATAGAGAGTGACTGGTACAATATTTAAGCCAAGTTATATAATAATGATAATTCATTTTTATTTTAAGAGTCCAAAAAAGGTACATAGTACATACCCACTTACATGGTCCTCTGACTTTTTTTTTTTTTTTTTTTTTTTTTTTTAACAATAATCACTTATCAGAGTGTTTTATAATTTCAGTTAAATATAAAGCACATATAATTATAAGTTTTCAATAGAATATTATTTAAAATATTAATTAACTTTACATATAATGTAAAATATCTTACGTTGGTTATAGTCATGTATAAAAATAGACGCCATATGTGATCACTAAATAACATGGACATGATATGGGCAAATGACACATTATTTCGGTATAGTTTTAAAATATACTAAGCAATATTTTGGACGCAGCATTGATGTTTCTACTTTTTTTTTCAAGTATGTAAAAATATGAAAAATTAACTGATTTTCCATGAAAATAGTAAAAAAAAAAAAAAAAAAAAAAAAAAAGCCTGCTGCGCAATGTTATTCATTGCTCCAGTATAACGTCGAAGTTTGACGTCATGCGCATACACGCTATACTAATCAGCTCCTTCACTGCGCGACAGAAACAATATTATAGGCAAGCTCTCTCTATCCTAGAGGTGACAGTTAATATCCTAAGATGATGATATATTATATAAATAATATTTCTAACAAAGCCAAGGAAAAGTTTGCCTACTTTTTGCTTGATCACCGCGTGCCTTGAGCTTCACCTCGTCACTCACTTTAATTTACAATTTTTCTCAAAGATTTTGCTTTGTGAGGCAATATGTGTAGAATATCTTTGTAACGTAAAGCAGAAATATTTTGTCGCTTCTTAGCATTTCAAAATAATATACTTAAAATTATTGATTCCTGTGCATAATTAAATATTGAACAACTAAACTACAAAATATGCTTTTGGGGCAATAATTTGTTCTTAAAAAAAAGTTATAAAAAAAGGTCAAAGTATGCCTAAAGCATCTTTCATTTCATTATATCCCAAATTGATGCGGTATCTCAAAAATCACGTAAAAGAAAACATTAAAAAAAGTTACCATAAGCGCGATGTTAAATTAGAAGTCCCAAGCTTTTTTCTAGTGCACTCTGATTGGTGCTACCTAACCACCGATATGAAGCATTGCTATATTGTAGAGCACAAATAACATAAGTAATTATGCTGAACATCTCAACTATTATGTTATATAGGATAATCAATGTAAAATTTAGCATAAATTATGTTGTTATGCACAAATGCTGCTGCATAGATATTTAATATTGTATCCTGCAGGGTAGGCAGATAGTCGGACCATCGTGCCAAGCAGGTTGCGGACATCAAGTTACTTCAGGGGCGAGAGATCGCGCTGCCGTGCAACGTTACGTATTTAGTCTCGTACTGTATTTAAAAGATGTCTAAAATATCTATAGTGAGAGTGTTTCCTTACAGGTATTCAAATAAATAAATTAAATTACTTATTAAATAATATATTGTAATCAAAATTTACAATTATAATGTTTTTAATTATTATTTAAAGTTTCAGACAAACATAAAATGTCTCTCACATAAAACAAAGAAATGCGATAAATTTTCTTCTTACATGCACATAGTCTTACACTTGTAACAATTAATATTGATAATTAGTTAATTAAACTAATCAATCAATTAATTAGCTAATCAACTAGCAATGTATAACCCTCATTGTTCAAATAACAACAATAGGAAGCTAAAGAAATAGCTTAAAAATTTAAACTACTAGTCAAAACTATTGAAATAATGTGTGTGTGGGGGGGGGGGGGTGTCATAGAAAATTTTATTCTTTGCCTTTAGTCCAAGGCAATAAAGTAACATTTTATATGACAAAGTGTGTACATATACATATAAATAATTGTTGTTTTAGTTTATAACAATTTTTTAAATTCAATATTCCATACATATCAATATAATAAATATAGTGTTAAAATGAAAGTAAAAATGTGAACTAAACAATGTTAAAGTTTATATAATTTAATAATATTAAATTTCCGCTATGATTGTTACCTTGACTCTATTTATATTTAAACCTAATAAAACTGAACTATTGCCACAAAAACTAACTCATCTCTAATAATATGAATGAATAAAATTGAAACATACATAAACATCGAGAAGACAATCACGTGACTTCCTGAGTATAGTTCCAATAGAGTGAACTTTTGTCAAACAAAAAACTTGACACAGTTACCATAGTAATGTGAGGTCCACGTGCAATTAATAAATAAACAGACGAGAAGTATGATTGGAACATAACAAAAGAACTACTTAATATAATTCACTTCAATAAAGGACATCATTTAATTCAATTCAATGCTTCTTACCGACAATGAAAATTAATATGTATATATATATGGAGGTTATCGGTATTAAAAAAAATATATAGCTTAAAACACGTAAAAATATGTCTAGTATTTCCAATTTAAATTTCTCCGAAATTGGTGGAGTAGTTTTCTCAAAAATCGCAATAAAACGTGTTTTCCCCCATAAGCGTAATGCTAAATTAAAGGAGCTTTAGTTTTCCCCGCGTCTCCCCGCGCGGTAAACTAGTAAGCTCCATTGTCTTAAAATATACATTAAATTATGTCTATTAATATCCCTCATTTAATTTTTTTTCGAATGCATTGGTAGTAGTACGTCGTAGCTTTTTGTAGTACAACACTTCACTAACAAACAAGTGACTAACAAACAAGTGTCTGTATAAATAAATAAATATATATATATATATATATATATATATACAATATTAAATTTTTCATATCTTATCAAATTTTGGATAATTTTAGGTAAACTCCTTACTCTCTATGCATAGAGTTTGATGTATAGACGATGTATTAAATAGTGAATTATTTTACTATGAACTGCCTGGGTCAATAAAATTTCTTATTTCTATTTGGAGTTCAACAATTAGTAGCCTCTACCACTTTATTTTCTCAGTATATATATATTATATATATATATATATATATATATATATATATATATATATATATATATATATATATATATAAAACTGTTAACACAAAAGATTTTTTGCTTATAAACAAAGATATCATAAAATGTTAAATAAAAAAAAAAATATATTAACGGATTTTAAATTCCTCTAAAAATATTTTTAAAACAGACCCTCACAATGCGATCAAAGACACACCTACCTTACTTAGGTATAAAAAATATTCTTTTATTTATGCAAGTTTCTTAGAAAAGATTGTTATATTCATATATTATAAAATCCACACATAAAATTACAGTATCAGAAGTCTAGCTTGTAAAGGTCACTGAACTTTCAAACCTACTTTTTTTATGTCAAATTTCTCCGTACGTTTTTGATTATTTGATTTGTTCAAATCTTGAGTCAATATGGCATCATAAGGTTTATGTAAACATGTGTCACTGAATTAGCATTGCCGTAGCTAAAACTTTCCTTTCTTCAAGAGCAGAGAAGTATGTTAGGCTAGAGGGTATTAATTAGAGGCCAATATGATAGCAAGCGGCGGAGACTTGGAGTGTGTGACGTGAGGCTGCAATGGAGGTTATCGGTCATGATAAAGTACTAAAATTTACTTTCGGGTGGTTGTATTCATATCAAAGCCAACGTTATATATGTGAGCACTGAATATCATGGGCCAGTCAAGGAAAATTATATCTTTTGTCAGTTTAAAAATATTTATAAAAATATTTTTTATTGAGAGCATTGATGTTGTTAACAGATTGAATTTCAAGTATGCGAGAAAAATCGTCATAAAAAAAATAATAATTAATTTTTAAAAGAAAGTGCATGTACAAAAATCACGTTTGTCATATGCTGAGTAATGTTATTCATTGTTTCAGTATGACGCACACGGAAAACATAAATTTAAGAAATTATTCAGTTACATATATATGTAATAACTCTTCAGTTCAGTACAAACCAATAACTTAGTTGAAAAAAAGTTTAAACAGTTACTCTTTGATATAAATGTTATTTCTTCAGCGGTAAATAGTTAGCTTTTTACATAGAAAACTTTTTATATATCTAACAAATTTATTATAACTTAAGTCTAAATAGTAACTCTTTAGTTACTTTTTGCCGTGCTTGCATCCTATTATCTTATAACCACTGAACTGTATATTATTATATATCTTTAGCATGTAAAAAAGTATTTAGTATATAATATCTCATTTTAATATTTCTTTTTCGAAGCAGCAGTTTTCTCAAACTAATGCTAAAAACATGGTTCTAAAATGTTTCAAAATTTTATCACTTGCTCCAGCAATAACAAAAAGAAAGAATAATAAAAAAAATATTAATAAAAAACTTGTAAAACGTTGATAGATTAGAGAACAAAGAATGTCTTAAAAAATAAACTAAAATTCAAAAAACTTATACATCAAACTCTGTAATAGATACTTAAAATTATTAACACACATTATTACTACATTAAAATATTATTACTTTACATACTATTGTATTATTGTATTATTATTAGCACTACTGTATAGAGTTTTAATATGTAAAAAAAATTACTCTCTACCAGTGCATGGGTACTATAGTGAAATGTGGTACAGAGCATACATACACTAATGTTTATAGGTATAGTAGCCTGTATATATCACTGGTATACTTACAAAGACACTGGGCTTTTGACAAAATTTAAAATATTTAGTAAAAATACACTCATGCACAATCGATGCATTTCATATAGGTATTCTATAAACATTTGTGCGTTGTGAGCAATCTACTGAGAGTAGGTTATACTTTCAAAATATTACATTAATGGTTCATTCATCGTATAGGAAAGTAAGCAAAGCAGGATATTACAATTAAATTTGATATTTTGATGTTTCAAACTTCTCTGCCTTCATATTTCCAAACGGCACGGGAACCGTAATTTAACATTACGCTCATGAAGCACTTTTTTTGTTTTTTATCATAATTGCGAGAAAACTATACTGCATCGATTCCGGAAAAATTAAAATTAGGGATACTACGCATACTTTCACGTGTTTTAAATTTAATTTTTATTTATTATTATTATTATTATTACGCTGGTATAAGACACATTTATTACTAAAATGTTATTATATACATTTTGTCACTAGAAGTCACTATACACTTGTTTTTCTGAGTGTATATATGATAGATAAAGTGAAATCTACCATGAAAAAAGTGTTATTAAATTTTTATTGTAATTTTATTACTAAACCACAATTTTTATAACGATGCAACCAAAACTAGAAAAAAAAAAGTTGGCAAACACGTCAATTTTTTCATACATAATATCAAACAGTTTTAATAATTTTCTAAAATGACAAATACGTTGAGAGAAGATATTGCAAATGTTTAATGTCCTAGCTCGCGTGCAGTTTTGTATGTTGTTATAGACGAGAAATATAAAACTAATTCTCCAACTGTGTTTGCACGCAGTTTTTTTATTAAAAAAATTGATTTACATTGTCATATGAGAATAGCATGTATTTAAATGTAGTTTTACGTCAACTGAAATCTCCATCTGATTGCATTGTATGGCCATAAGCCATTAGAAATCAGTTTTTTAATGAACGTGTGTACGTTGTGTTTCATCAAATCAATATTGTATATTATATGTTTGATGCTCAAGTATTTATTACTACTGCGAGATATTTTACTGTAGGTAAAGCAAATAACATTGCGAGTTACAGTGGACTATCTATATATGATTGTTCTGTAAAGTATAGTGAGGTTCATTAACAATGATTGGCTGCCCAAAAAAATTAGACATATTCATTAATTGATCTTTTTATTTGAGCCGATAAAAGTGAGTCGCATGTTGAGCATGGAACTTTTTTTTTTTTTTTTGTAAAGTTTCGTTTTTTTTTATTAGTTCTAAAGCTCTATACGAAGAAATAACAATTATCAACCATACATAATATAAATGTAGTTAACAGGTAATGACGTCATGATCAGGTGTTTTTAACAAAGGAAAAATATCTAAGCTGGCTCCATATTTGTGTGTAGCTTACAGATTGAACTATAAGGTGTGTACGCATTACGTCACTCTGAATGCTTTTCGATGCTCTTCTTGAGCAATGAATAACATTGTTCAGCATAGGACAAACTTAGTTTTTGGCTATTTTCTTTGGAAAATTAGCTATTTTTTTGGTCATTATTATTTTTCTTGCATACTTGAGGTACTCTAATTCAACCTGTTAAGAGCATCAATGCTCCCAAAAAAATTGCGAAGTATTTTTGAACTGACAAAATGTGCCATTTTCCTATACCGGCCAATGTTATTTAGTACTCACTTATGACGTCGACTTTAACATGAATGAAACCACCCTATAGAGCTAGAGCAGAGCAATATTGCATGTGTGTTATCTCTATAGTATAAAATATCAATCAAAAGTAACTTATGTCACATCAAAACTAATAGTCTTTAGTTTCGTTACATTTTTAAATAAAGAGAAAAATATATTCTGCAATATATTACAAATGGTGAACAAAATATTTGTTAAAAATGTTGAAAAATTTCTAGCGTAAATAGTTCATTAAAATATGTTTCCATGAAATATAATTATTTACTAAAATAAAAGTTAATTGTGCAATTAAAACGTTAAATTAAAAATGTACGATCATATATATAAATACTTTGTTGGCAAGGTTATTATTTTGAGCTAATTATTTATATTGCAAATGTTGAAAGTTTAAAACTCAATTTAAAAATATTATTGAGTACATACAGTATATATCAGAGCTCTCTTGTTTTTGTACATAATATAGACAACATGTTAAATGAATGAAGAACCGTTACTACTAGTGATAACCGAGGCACCCCACTTTGCATGAAGTATTTCTTGATTAAGTACAACTGATAACGATAGGAAAGTGCCACATTGCTATACTGAAGGTATTTCGCTATAGGTAAAGCATGTACTGTAATGTAGTACATAAATACCTCAATCAATATCAACTATATACCTTTCACAATACACAAAAACAATGAGTGTATACAATATACACATATTCATCCTAAAGGAATAGACCAGAGAAAACTTTAAGCATTTATATCACAAAACACTTGATGGGATTTACATAAATAACTTTAGTTTGTCTCAAAACCCAACAGTAGCCCCGTAGCAGTGATCAGAAAATTTGATTTATGCAACCCGCACAACATTTTCATACTAATTTTTGCATGTTTCTGACGTCATAAACATGAATTTTCACTTGACTTGAGAACATATTTTACAGTGTTTCAGATTATTTATCCTCAAACAATAAGAAATACTGATGCTAATTTACTATATGTCCGTAATTGATTAAATGAATGATAATACTACATTTTAATTACTGTCATTATATTGAATATTATATGTGTATTATGATTTATGACTTATTCTACTCTGTAAAGACATGGAACGTAATAAAATCTTATATCAATACATTTAAATATATACAAATGAATAAATATTATGAAAATTACTATTTTTCAAATTATTATTAACGATCAATATAATGTAAAATATGTATAATATATATATTCAATTTCAAATTATTGTGTGATATAAATATATTGGTATTTATTGTTGTATATGATACTTGGTTTATAACATAATAAAATAGCTTCTATAAAAATTATATTATCGTGTGTTAATAAGTTACTGTATAAAATAAATGTCTGATCAAGGTTTTGTAAAATATATAGGGCTATGTCATGCCCTCACAACGCCTTAATAAAGTTTATTATTATTATGTCCAAGGGAACAAATATTATATTATTGTTTATTGATGCTATCCGTCGAACTGAAAAAACTCACAAGTTTTGCTCAAAATGAACGATCTGCACTTTGTTAATTCCAAATTCACTTCACGGGTTTCTCGTGTTAAACCCGTAGAAGTGACAAACGTAGATCGTTCATTTTAAGTGAAATTTGTCAAGTGTAGTTCGTTCACTTCGATGGGTAAACATCGATATGTACTGAAATTAAATCTAAAAAGTTCCTAAATATGTACATATAGATACAAGCGTATAATGTAAGGAACTTTTTATATTTGCTATCGGTACAGCAACAAGTTTTCAGTCATGAAAATAATAATAATGGTAGAGATAGAAGTAATACATGAATCCTAATGAATGATAATTTGAATTAATAAATTGCAAATTAGCCTGACCCAGGTATTGATATACTATACAATGTCACCTAATGCAGGTGAAATGTTATCTAATCTAGGTGAGACACAACTGCATGGTAGTACGTTTTACCTGCATTAGGTATTATTGTAGTATGTATATCAATATCAATACCTGGTTCAAGCTAATGTTTATCTATTGTAATTCACAATGATTTTCCTTTAGTATTGTTATATAGTTGCTAAAAATTGCTATTTCATGTACAATCATATGGCATATTTAACGTTGAATCGTATGATGCACATATTAATTTATTTGCTAAAACTTTTGTGCAGAAAATTGTTTAATTGTTTTGTTTTAAATATTATGTAGTATAACTATTTTGCTGTGCAATGTTACAAAAAAAGGACTATGTGAATACATTTATAAGATGCCATTCACGTCCATCATTGTGAAAGCTAAAGCCCTAGGTAAAAATGTGATGCGTGTAGGTAAAAATGACTCTGCAATGCATGACTTGCATAATATTTTTTTTTTATTGTTGCAAACTTACAACGTTAGTGCCAAAATTGTTAGCTCGATGCTTACTTCTGATTGAAAAAACGTATTTGATCGCTATGAGTGTGCAACAATGTTTTACATATCTATAATGATTGTTGTGAATTTACTAAATACTAAATATACCCTGAAAGTATAAATTACGTAATTTATATTTATGTCATTATAAACTTACAAAAATAAATACGTAATAATTATGCTAACTCATTTGCAGCACCATTTTTTTAATACAGCATAATTTCTATTATGCTGTACTTCATAATAACTATGCTACAAAGCATAAATATTAAGTTATAATCCTTAATTTTGTTCTAATTTATACACTCAAAAAAAATGGTGCATTACTTCAATTATGAATCCTAACTTATTTGACATAAACACTTTTGAGTTATTATGAGCAGCTAACATAATACATTTTAGCAAATTATTAACAATAGCTAATTTAACTTAAAATAACCCAAAAATAACTGAAAACAACTTAAATTTGCTATTGTTAATGATTTGATAAAATGCATTAATTTAGCTGCTCATAATAACTTAAAAGTAGTTATCTCAAATAAGTTACTGATGCACACTTTTTTGAGTTAAGCATTATTAATACTATAATAACATTAATACAGCATAAATTACGTAATTTATTATTTCCGTGTGCCATAGCATAAACTATATTGTATAGACCGGTTGCACTCATATTTAAGAGCCGCCATGATGCTGGTTATGAATACATAGGCCAGCATAGGAAACACGTCATTTTTATTTTTTTAATAGCAAAAGAAGCTTCTTAATCAAAGACTTATTTCTAGCTCCTAATAAGCTCGAAGAAATCAAGCTCGAAAAATTCGTTCAGTTAAAATAAACTCTTATTAAGTGAAAAATTAGGAGAAATAAGGTTTCCCCTATGCTGGACAATACATTAGACACCACAAACATGGCGAAAAAGTGCAAGGATGTGAAAGGGGTCTATAGGATCTGTTAAAATATAATCGTTCACTTTTTATCTTCATAATGTTATTGTATATAAAATCTTACATATTTTACTTTCATATAGAATAAAATGCTATAAATACATATAAAAATGAAAGTCTATAATATAAAATCAATGTTGAGTTGAATTCATTGCATTTTGACATAACACTACTCAAAACAAAAGCATGGTAAAGTTTTATTGTACAACAACAATAAAACTAGTTTCAATTATAAATAATTAAAATTCTTATGAAGTAAAAACGCTGGTAGAAAGTAGCTAGGGTCTTATAGCAGTGAAGAGATATATCTATGTCCTATAAGGTGGTAGCATTCATATAAAAGTCGACGCCATATGTGAGCACTAAATAACATGGCCTGGTATGGGAAAATAACATATTTTGCCAGTTTAAAAATACTGAGATCAGTGATGTTGTTAAAATTTTGAATTAGGTTTTCAAATATGCGAAAAAATTAATATAAAAAATAAAGAACAAATATTTAATAATTTCTCAAAGAAAATAGCTAAAAACTACGTTTGTACTATGCTGAACATTGCTCCAGTATGGCGTCAAAGCGCATTCAGTATGACGTCATGTGCATACAATTGAGGATAGATTTTATTGTAATAAACTTTTGTCTCAAGAATTTTTATAATAATGCACGGAAAAAAATCAACTGCGTAATTTATTTATTTTATTATTTATGTCATTATAACATATGTTGCTAATTTGAAACAGTAAATCATTATGTTGTACAACATAATATTTATGTAATGTTACATAGTTATTATGCAGTATAGCATAAATTATTATGCATACTGAATAAATGTTACTGAAACTGAGCTATGGCATAATTATTACATATTTATTTTAG
This sequence comes from Ecdyonurus torrentis, assembly GCA_949318235.1. NCBI lineage: Eukaryota > Metazoa > Arthropoda > Insecta > Ephemeroptera > Heptageniidae > Ecdyonurus > Ecdyonurus torrentis. The sequence continues at coordinate 51,047,653 of OX439129.1, forward strand.
TCCGTGTGTGTGTGCCAGTGTATGTATATATACGCAAGCTTTTAAACCTGTATCGTTCAATTTTATTTATGAAAATAATTTGATCATCGATTAAATCTAAAAAAAAAAAAAAAAAAAAAAAAAAAAAAACTTTCATGCAGCGTGAATGTTAACTCATTGAAGAGATTTTAATTTGATTAAGACACGGTGAACTATGTTGTACATTAATGGCAATATAATATATATATATATATATATATATATATATATATATATATATATAGACTGACTTGTATAGTTAACATACATATTATATTTAAGAAGGTAGGGCAGTTAATCGGTAGTTAGCCATGCAGTGATTTAGTTTAAGTAAAATTATATACTTTGGAATTTCTTGACTTAAAAATAAACTACAGTTTAAAGAAAGTAATTAATTAGCCCCTCATTATTATATTTTAATGACCTCTCAATTGATCTTTTATGTAAATAAAATAAAATTATTAAGGAGAAATTTAAACAAAAATTTAATTGTTATTACTATGAAAATATATATTTAAAAAATAGGTTGTTTCAACGCAGAATTTCTAACTGTTATATGATAAAAAATTTGTATAGTGTATAGGTAATTTTTTATGTATAACATTAGGAGAAAATGTTCATGTTAGGTTTGCAGGTGTTTTTCTTGTGGTTATATACATTTGAGCTTGCTACTTCAATTTTTTGTCTAATTTATGTCTAATGAATGAAGAATAATTGCTTTAATTTCCGTATAAATTGTGAGCATTTCCTTTGACTGATAGTCACTGATTTAATATGAGTCGACATCTCCTATACTAACTTTTTCTTCCGTCTATATATATATATATATATATATATATATATATATATATATATATATATATATATATATATATATATATATATATATATATATATATATATATATATATATATATATATATATATATATATATATATGTAGGAAAAAGACTCGTTTTTTCCAGGTTAAAAATACTAACGTAAGCAATTGTTTTGAGAGCATTCATGAAATTGAACTAGTATATCAAGTATGCGAGAAAATTAATAAAAAACAAAAAATTAACCGATTTTCCACAGAAAATAGCCAAAAACTACTCTTATCCTATATGTCGAGCAATTTTAATTATTACTCCAGTATGGCATCCAAGCGTATTAAATATGACGTCATGCGCATACACCCTATAGTGTATATGCACATGAAGCCATACTGGAGCAAGGAATAACATTGCTTAGCATAGGACAAAAGTAGTTTTTTTTTACACTTTCTCTGGATTTTTTTTTTCATTATTATATTATTTTTCTCGCATATTAGAAAACCTAATTCAAGCTATTAATAGCATTAATGTTCTAAAAAATATTGCTAAGTACTATTAAACTGGAAAAATGAGTAATTTCCCCATATTTGCCAATGTTATTTAGTGCTCACAAATGGCGTGGATTTTTATATGAATGCAATCACCCTGTGCTTGGCTATAACATGCTATCGACGGTAACATGTATTAATTTTATTCGTATATGAAAACGTATATTGCTTATTATGTCGATTAAAAAAAAAAAAAAAAAAAAAAAAAATCCGCCTTCAGTTTTTGCCTTTTATATTTGAAAATCTTTTAGAACATAAATTAAAATAATTGCATCATTTTATATTTTTTTCTCAATTCTGGTTTTAAATTATTTTTTTTTCATTAACTATATCTCGGGGCTCTTATATATTTTATAAGATCAGCTCACCTTAGTTACGCAACAATCAACTTCTGTGCCTTTTCTACCTTGTATTGCGTGTTAAAACAAAAAGTGACATCATTGGCCAAGCAGCAGCGGCAGCGTACTTTTTTTTTTTTTTTTGTTAATGATAATTTAATTACAATCATTAAAAATAAAAGTAATTGAAGTTATTTAAATATCTTTACAATAGCTTACTTTCATTCTTCAAATTTTTTTTTGGTTTCAATTTTTTTTTTTTTTTTTTTTTTTTTAAACAAAACATTTCCTTGAACTACGTGCATAGTATTTCAAATATTAGACACTTATATACATGATACAATAATAGACTTATAGGCATGCATAAAGAAAGTAAAGTTTGTATGTGAGAAATTCAGTTCCGCATCATCGCCTTGTATTATGAGAAATTGTCACAATATTGGTCAAACGTCGCACGTGTTTTTGTTACTATAACACTCCAGTGTTCTAATATATGCTTCATATCAGCGGTGACGTAGAGCCAATCAGGGGCAAGATAGAAAAAGGTGCAAAATCCTTTAATTTAACATCACGCTTATGAGGAAGAAATACTTTTTTTCCTGCGATTTTTGAGAAAAGTACTAACATGGATTACTAAAAATTTGAAATGAGGAATAGTTAATAATACTTTAAAATGTTTTAAATTTATTAATATTATTTTAATTTTCATCACCGGTAAGTAGCATTGTTATAATTTTGGTGTAATGTGTTTTTGTTACATACTGTGTATATCACTCACCGCGCGAGTTCTTGTTGCATATTCTAGAATATTTATTTTTTTATATGTATTTTAGAGATCGAAGCTTGAAAAACAGGTTTTTATTAAATCATGTTTTATATTAACACATTAATTAGTTTTTAAACATATTATACCACACGCGTGCTAAATACTTGTAAACTTTGTGCCTTATGAGTTTTTTTTTTATTACGTTAATCTTAACTTTAATCGCAAACTTTTTAAGCTCATTTAAAATTTTTAAGTGCTTATGAAATAGAAATTTTAATATTTTAGAAAATTTGCATCATACAATATAAATTTTTACAAGGACAGTAAATTTATTAACATTTATAATATGTTTCACATACATCAGAACCTAATTTTTTTATTATTATTGATCTTATTTATTTTTTGCATTTTTTAAAAATCACATTTACTATATTGTATATTAAATTACTATACTATCAATACTATATAATAATATACTATAATACTATACTGTAGTAAATTGTATTGCAATTACTGTATTGCATGGCAATGAAAAGTGATATTTATCCCGTTACAATATATCTATATCATGTTTTAAGTATTGGCAAGAGGTTTTTTATTTTTATCACATTTACTATTTTGTGACGTAGGAAAAAACTATAATATTTCAAGTGCACATTAAAAAATAAAATACTAATATTGATGAATGCATCTCTTTGAACAGAACAAAATTGCCATGTTACTCATACTAAAGTCCCTATAGGAAATACCAAGTATAATCTTACTTCATACGAAATCTTATTATTATTATTATTTTTCATTGTTTAAAAGTCACGATTGCCTTTTAACTGCATGTTATTGGAGTGAGTGAGGTTTTAAAGGGTTTCAGTGAGAGTGATCTTGGTATTTTATAAAAGGAACTTTTAGCCCAAACTATAAAGAAGTAAAATTACTTACATACTATGTATTATGGTTGATATATCAACAAACAAACTCAGATTTTTAAACTTAATTTTACCATGTATTTTAGTAACGATTTTTTTTTCGTTTTTGCCGGTTATAATAGATCTATATTATAATCGTGTTAAAATATTGGTAGGTGGGTTTAAATTTTTTTATTATTATTATTATTTTTTTTTTTTGCATCTTCTTTACATAACTTCAAGGGGAAAAAAATGGAAAAAACGGAAAAATGAGAAGAAAAAATGGAAAATGGAAAAAAATGAAAAAATGCAAGAAAAAAGAAAAGAAAAATTGGCCTAAATTGATGAAAAACGCATTTCTTTGATAAAAACTATCATGAGATGTATGCTTGCCCAAACTACTGAGATAATTTTGCGTACATACCTGGTCAATATTAACACACAAGTTGAGACGCCAACATCGCGAGCAGTGCAACAATGAAACTAGAAGAAATCACGGTGGACGAGTTCTTTGTTGTGACGGTCTTCATCGTGGAGTTTTGTCCTACAAGCTGAGAGGAGCTGCTGGGATGTGTAGATGTGGTCTTGTGAGGTTCATCCTTCATCATCATGTCTCCGTCAGTCTTGTTAGCCATAGCGTCCATCATTGGAGACTTAGTAGCCACGGGGATCTTCATGATGAACGTCTTCTTGGTAGTCACCTCGTGCTCGCTGTCGTTACTTGAGCTCGAGTTAGAGACATCGTAAGCCGGCAACAGTTCACCTGGGGTCAGAGGAACGTGCTGTAAGTGCGAGTCTTCAAAACTCATGTGCATAGTGGTGTGCTCCATGGCTTCCTTGGCTTCCTTGGCCAGATCTTCCTCCAAGTTAAATCTGTCGTAGTTATCCTTCACCAAAGCTGGAGAACTGGAGTTTGTCGTCGTATTTGTCGCAGATGGAGATGGTTCTGGTTCTGCTTTAGGTACTGGAGGGTCTTCCATCGCAAACACTAGTGCGGCACTTAACATGCACAAAACTAACATGCTGACGCGAGACATTGTATAGGAGATTTGAACACTCGAGAGGTTGAAAGTGTACTGACTGGCTGGTGCTTGGTGTGCAGAAAAACCTGCTTTAGCGGCGGCCACTCGGGCGCTCCCCACACCAGAGTGACGTCACTGTATGATAAAACAAACGTGACTGGCTAGGTGTGTAAACTGTGGGCCTTGGTGCTTCATGTCAAGTACGTGGTGTGGAGGGACCAGACTTTTGACCGCAAGTGTATCTGCTGTTGGCTGGCTATGCTATGCCATGCTATGCTATGTATGTGTGAGTATGTATGTATGGAAATTATCAAGGCCAGCATACCAGTTTTATATAAACATAAATTTCTCTCTGTCTCTGTGTGTCTGTTTCTGTCTGTTTCTGTCTCTCTGTCTGTTTCTGTCTCTCTGTCTGTCTCTCTGTCTCTCTCTCTCTCTCTCTCTCTCTCTCTCTCTCTCTCTCTCTCTCTCTCTCTCTCTCTCTCTCTCTAGATGGACGTGCTGCAGTAAAAAAAATGCAGAAGAAAATTTCCCTCATATATTGTAGAAAATAAGGAAAAAAACAATAAATAAACGTTATGTGATGACCTACGTATTTGAATGACTTGCATACTTCTTGTATACTGTATGTATAAAAAAAATACGTATCAAGTTAAGTGTTTGTGTTTATGTTTTTTAAACATCAGAGAGAGAGAGAGAGAGAGAGAGAGAGAGAATAAACTATAATTATCATTATTTGTATGTTATGAAACGTTCTAAAGACTTTTAATCTTTTAAAAAGCAATTTCACATATAAATAAAATTAACTTCATTATAAATTTGCAAGACACGCAAAAAAAAAAAAAAAAAAAAAAAAAAGTTAATCAGCAAACTTATATTTATACATTTTAGAAATAATCATCATGCAGTTATACAGTAATTATTACAACATGTACTTATATGTTAATTTTAACACTTTTTACCAGTAGTAACGTAGCACCAATCAGGGGAGAACTAGAAAGAGGCACGGGACCCTTAGAATTGAACATAATACGCGTATGGGGAGAAATATATATATATATATATATATATATATATATATATATATATATATATAAGTAATGTAAGTATGTATATATATATATATATATATATATATATATATATATATATATATATATATATATATATATATATATATATATATATTATATATATATATATATATATATATATATATATATATATATATATATATATATATATATATATATATGTATATATATATTTATATATATTAGAAAAGTACTGCAACGATTCCGTAAAATTTTAAATGTCGGATGATAAGCAACTAACTAACTTGTTTTAAGATTTTTTTTTTAATAATTTCATCGCCGGTAAGTACCATTGACTTTATTTTGTCATAATAAGAGCATTGAAAAAACAATTTATTTATTATTATTATCTTTCTATTGAATAAATATCGTATATCTGGTGTTCAGTTTTTATTGAATTATATTTGTCGTAATCTTCCAGTATTTATTCCACCATGTAACAAGTACAAAATTGAGTACTTTACTTCATTACTATAAACATAAGAAATGAAGCAAAGCAAGAATATTAATATAACAGCTAGGTTAATATACCGTAATACCATAATAAATATATAATAATATCTATACATCTATACTATCAAAACATTAATAAAAACTATATACGTATATTATATAACTTTAATGACTTTCATTGGGCTATATATATAATATACCTCTCAATTTAACCCAATTGATTTTATAAGTACAAATTATGATTAATTGTATTTCACTAAATTATTTTTAAATATTAATAATTACTGAGAGAAATTAAAATTTGACTTTCTATACCATACAACAAAACATAACGAACTATATACATACACTTATACATTTATTTTTACATTTAATTCACTGTATTTTATTGTTGTGAATCATGATAGCAATAATATGCATTAAAATTCTAAAATCGCTATTCGTTAAAAATAGCAATCAATGTTACTATAATCTTTTTTTTTAATTAAGTCTGAATAAAAGAGTAAAAAGACTAAATAATTATCTAAATATGCGTACTGAGTTTGTCAAAAGAAATTTTGTTTATTGATTATATCATAGCATAATATGTAAGTAAAGTTATTTATCTTAATTATATCAGAATAAGAAATATATAAATGCTCTTTATCATGTATGATTACTATAGTAAAATAATAATATATGTTTCTGTATTTTATGTTTTATTGTAAAAATTAAATACTCTGACGATAATATCTAAATATGTTAAAAATAAGGCAGAGGACCGTGTAAGGCCTTTTGGAACCTTTTTGGTCTCATAATAAAAACCATTTATTATTATTATTAATATTTGTAAATTGTTCAACTTGCAATAATACCAAAAGTGATATACAACACGGTCCAAATTTAGAGATCTTGAATCTGTCACCATTAGTAGCTATTGTCTAATTTTAAAAAAAAAGGGGGGGTAGATATTGGTACCCACAAGGGAAAAGCTTACTCTTAGGGTCAATAGTTTTTTTTATTGTTATTATTACTTCATTATTACTATTTTTGTGTTTTTTGTTTATTTAGAAAATTTCTGTAGTCTTTTTCTAACAAAAAAAAAGTAAATAAATAAAAACTATTTGCTTATGGCCATAGAATGCAATCAGATGGAGATTTATTCAGTTGACGCAAACCCTATTGAAATACAACATGTCATTTCCATATGCCAATAGAAGTCAATTTTTTAGTAAAAAATATTGTACATAATACCAAGGTCCGAAATATTTAAATGACAGATAACGCGGACACTTTTTATGTACATTTTAGGCTGATAGAAAATGTAACACGAATTTTAATTTATAATTTTCATAATGAAAAGGGGAAAAAAAGTATAATAACCATAATATACACTATAAGTGACAAAAATAACTACATAATAATTATGCTAGCTTATTTCCAGCACAATTTTGTCAATGCAATATGATCTACATAATGCTATATATAGTTCATAATAAATATCACAAATATTGCTCATTTCTTAAAGCATTATATAATACTTTTTTTAGCTTAGTTTATTGTTAACCAAAAACAGTTAATTTTACTTGCCCAATACATTGGTGATAAACATAGTATACATTAAATATATAGAGTACAAATTTGTTACGAAATTTCAAAATAATAAAAATATTATATAGACAAATACAGATCATTTCCACTTTTTTTTTTTTTTTTTTTTTTTAGATTGAAAATGCTATTTTATAAAAGTAATCAACATTTTTATAACATAATATAATAAATACGCATCATATAATTTTAATTTCTCCAGTGTTGCATGTTTATATCGCAGGCAGAGGTAGTTTGATAAAAAGTCATTAAATACCGCGGCCACGTCTCCCATATTAAAACAGCTTTACTCACATTGTTGCACGCAACAATGGTTTTCTTTTCTTCCCCCTGTGACTTGCAATGTTAATATATAATCATCCTCACAGGAATAACAAATTACATCCGTGCATATACACATCATACACATCATGGGAGCCATAGCATAGTTTTATGTACGTACTAGCTTGTTTGCAAACTTGAAAAATGTTATTGCCTTGTTTTTTTTATTAAGACAAAAGTCATTCAACTTTATAGAATTTTTTTCATAATTATTTCTTCCTCTCTTCTATATATATTTTTTTTTTTATTATTATTAAAATAAAATTTCCAAGGTGACAAAGTTTACTTTTGTATCAGGCAAACCACATACCAAGAATGTCTGTTTTATATTATATAGGGTGTATGCGCATGACGTCATACTGAATGCGCTTTGACGCCATACTGGAACAAAATATTACTTACAGTTAGCATAGGACAAACGTTGTTTTTTTGGCTATATTTTTTGGAAAATTAGTCCATTTTTTTTTTTTTTTTTATTTTTCTTGCATACTTGAAAAATTAATTCAACCTTTGAACAGCATCCATGCTCTCAAAAATATTGCTATTTTTAAATTAGCAAAATGTGTCATTTCATCATACCGGGCTATGTTATTTAATGCTCACATATGGCGTCAACTTTTATATAGTATGCAAGTGATCGAATTGTTTACTCACTACTTTTCTTAACGAAAAACAAAACCGATTACTAACAAATAAGTTTGCAACAATGAAAAAAATTCTATTAGATATAATGAAATATTTACAAAAAAAAGTTAGAGACAATATAATAATGATTAAGAAGTTGACGCAAACACTCACAATTGAAAGTAAGGTCCAGAGCCAGTTGTTGTTAGGTCCCAATTGTTGTTAAGTCCCAATTGTTGGCAGATGTTTTCATGAAAGCTTTAAAAAAATTATCTCCTCAATCAATAAAGCTAAAGACTTGAAACTTGAAAATTTGGATACCCAGGGTATAGGATTGGACTCAATGTTGTGACATTGAAAATGTTCTTAACTCAATATTTAATATTTATCTATAAATATGGAGCTTATTGGTAAAGTGTGCGGGAAAAGCTATAAGAGCCCTTAATTTAACATTATACGCTTATGGGAAGAAATACGTTTTTGTTGTTGTTGTGATTTTTGAGAAAATTAATTCACTATTCCGGAGATTTTTAAATGGGGAATACAAGACAAACTTTTACGCGTTTTAAGACTTTTTTTTTATTTTTTTTTTTAAATCCGATAACCTCCCTTTCCCATGATATAAATGATATAAATACCACGTAAAAATCCATTAGCATACGTATATACAAGTGGGTCTGTCCCATATTATTGCATTGTGTATCAAGGTAACGTATATAGTTGTAAGTATAATATAGAGAGTTTATTACATTTTAACATTGCACTGCAATGCTCCAAATAAGTTCAATATAATTATGTAGCTTGGGATCCCCTCAACCTTCAATCTAGCAGCTGCCGCGTGTACAACTACGAATTAAATAATAAAAAAATGTTATCAAGGCTAACCTGTAGTGATCAAGCGACTATTAGCTACTGTGCGCATTGAGCGAGTGAACGTAATCTATAGAGAGAGCAAGATTTATGTTTTGTTTTGACGTACTAATCATCTCAATTTTAAGTCAAGTCAATGGAGGTTAGCGGCTGGTGTTTGAGACAATGCTTCTTACCAACACGTACAGACATTTTACACAAAAAAAAAAAAAAAAAAAAAAAAACTATCATGGCATATGGGAATAACATAAAATATACAGTATTTAGATAGAGTTTTGCGTAAACTGAAATCTCCATCTGATTGCATTGAATGGCCATAAGCCGATAGAAATTCATTTTTAAGTAAAATGACTACACAAAAATTAATACGTAATAATTATACCAGCTCAATGCAGCAACATTGATATATATATATACATACCAACATAATTAATGCTATATTGTATATTGTACTAAATAATAACATAATAGTTAAGATATTCAGCATAATTACTTATTCTATTACAAAATAGCAGCATTTTTACACTACAATATAGCAAGTGTTCAATGCAGCATCAATTACATATAATTTCTGAACGATGAAATAATTTTATAATTAATAAATATCTTAAATCACCATAATATATATCTACTGTACTATCTTAAAAAAAATTGGAATCAATGCAGTAATAAATGTTTTTCGTGCTCCAAACCACAACAAAAATGCAGATTACCTAACTATTTTTAAATGAAATTGTGCATTTTTTGGAGCAAAGGGAACAGGGTTTACAAAGATCGTTATAGTTTTCTCAAAAGTAAAAAAAATAATAATAATAAAAAAAAAATCCTTTAAGCGTTCTTTTTATTAATATATTTAACTGCCGTTACTATTCATTTGTGCTCTTTTTTTAATACAATAAATATTAATATTATGTTCGTAAATGTCTGTTTCTTGCTATTAAAATGACGATCAACTATGGTTATTTAAATGTAATGCGCATTTTTTCGGTGCAATAAAGCAGGGTTTACGAACAACACTATTATTAAATGAAGCATAAATTACGTTATTAATTTTTTCACTTGATAACGAGCAAAGAAGTGAATTGAGAGAGAGAGAGATAGTTTCCTGATTTATGAATCACGTGACAACTGAATTACAATTAAGTAAAACATAAACAACAAAGTAAATTAAACCTCCCATTATCTTACATAATACTGCAGTAATTCATAACTTGAAATATTATAATTATTATAACTGACAAGACATTTTACTTTCAGATGTAAAACAAATGTCATTCCTCTTGTACAAAACAAAAAAGCATGACCAAATACCTTTTTTTTTCTAACACAAAAAAAAACAAAAGACGACGCGAGATGTGGTGTCAAATGGTCGCTGATTTTTTCTCTTAAAGTTAAAGAAATAAAAATGACAATAAGCGGTGGCAATAACTTATACCATTGTTGTCATAACTTTCCTTGTATGACGTCTACATTATAAAAACTTTACGGAAATAATTTTCTAAAAATTTGGAATGTGTGAGGTTTTACAACGAAGGTTACCGATGCGGTGAAGTCCTCGGCTTATGCACTGACATATCAGAGTATAGTAGTTAAAATTGCAGGTCCTTATTAAACTTCTTTTTTTTTTAGACACACACGGCAAGAATAAATTACGTAATTTATGCTGCATTTATGTCATATCATAAGTTATGCTAAATTAAAACAACACAAATAATTATGCTGTAAAATATAATATTTACGTATGCTATTGTTTTTTCGTTTTGTTTTTTATTAATTTTTTTCTTGTTTTTTTTTTTTTTTTTTTTTTTTTTGCTGTTATACACCTCTCTTCACAAAAAGTGATACATACGTACACTCTGTCCAAAACAAGGTCGTTCCCGCCAAAAGCTGTATCCGTGGTGCTAAACCAATCAGAGAGCGTGTTATAAACCTATTAGCCAATCACAGTTGACTTTATGTAGTTAATTACACTGTATCCGCTTGAAGTAGTTTTGGGAGAAATGTAAGTGCATACTAAAGCATATGATACGTAAGTGCATAATTATATAAAGCATGGATGAACGAAGCAGTTTTTGTGGGAGGAGCTGTATACTGTATGTAATTATTGTGGAATTAAATAAAAATAAATAAATAAGAATATTATAACATAACATACTTATTAGGAAGTATTGCATAGAAAAACTGCGTTGAAAAAATTGTACTGAAAATGAGCTGGAATTTTTTTTATCCGTGCTTACTTAAAATTAAAAACGAATAATTAGTTATGCTAGCTCATTTTCAGCACAATTTATTCAATACAGCAGCAAAATCTATACTATACTGCATAATAACTATCTTATATAACATAAATGTTATGTTGTACAGTATAATTATTTAAGTTGCTCTAATTTAGTATTATTTATGCTATAATGACATAAATGCAGCATAAATTAACTAATTTATTCCTTTGCGTGCATCAAGGTATACAAAATCCAACCAAGGCATACAGCCTTCATTGGTGTTTACGCTTCCTCTTCTTCTTCTTATTTTTACACATGGTATAATATAAGATAAAAATAGTGAATGATGATTAATTTAATACTATATGATTAGTATAGTGGTGTGTCTATAGTCTATACCTATTATATCGAAAGTCAGGAATATGTTTTTTTTTTTTTTTTTTTTTTGTTGAAGATGCAAGCACATCAATAATTTATTTACAGTTACATAAATATGTTTGCATTTCTTTGCTGATCGTTAGAGCTAATATACTCAGAATACAAAAGCTTGCAAAGTACATTAAATGTTTCAATGATATACAATGGAGCTTATCGGTTTAGCGCTCGGGGAGACAAGGGAAAAGCTAAGGGTCCCCTAATTTAATATTACGGGTATGAAAAAAATGTTTTTCTTTTTTCTTTTTTATTATTTTTTTTATTTTTTGCAATTTTTGAGAAAACTACTTGACCGATTCCGGAGATATTTACATGAAAAATACTAGACATACTTTTACGTGCTTTAAGCCATAGAATTTTTTTAATTTTAATCTGGCAAAGTGTGTCATTTTCCTATACCGGCCCATGTTATTTAGTACTCACTTATGGAATCGAGTTTTATATGAATCTAACAATAGGATGTAAGAGAAATAATTCAAATATTTTAAATATTTTAATTTATTTTTATTGCTCATTGAATTAATTCTCAAAAATGTTATTTAGACAATACGTGACTTTCTTTATAATTATAAGTACAAGATTTTCAATGTTTTAATAAGCCTTAAAAAAAAATTAAAAAAAAAAAAAAAAAAAAAACTTTGAATGATAAAATATGAAAAAACTGT